>JASANX010000877.1:25467-38331 GCA_030849745.1 Trypanosoma scelopori | reverse complement strand
TGAACCCCAAACAAACAAAAAAACTTTGCATTGGGGTTGGGCTTTTTTTTTTTTTTTTTTTTTTTTTTTTCGCCCTCCCCCCCCCCCCCCCCCCCCCCACTCGCTGAAGACAATACGAAAGAAGAGGAGGAGGGGGGAGGGGGGGAATCACCACCACAACAACAACAACAACGGCAGCAACGACAAACATCAGGGGCCTTGAAAAGAAAACAACCACCGTACACGCACGCACGAATACCACACCGATGGAAGCCAACCTTTTTTTTTGTTTGTTTTGTTTGGTTTGTTTATTTTTAGAAGAAAAGAAGAAGGCGAGAAAAACCAAAAAAAAGAAAAGAAAAAGGGGGGGTGGTGGTGGTGGGGGGGCATGCTTCATTTAATTAACGCAGTTATAACTTTTTTTAAAACCTCTGAAGAAACCCGCGTGGGAGCGCTCACCACACACACACACAGACACACAGACACACAGACACACAGAGAGACAGAGACACACAGACACAGAGAGAAACACATTCACTCACTCACTCACACTTCTTCTCCCTGCTTGTCATTATCCGTCTTCTTTTTCCTCTTCTTCTTCTTCCTCCTGTCGCTGTCGTTGATGTTGTTGTCCGTCGCATGCCACGTGGTGTGTTGCTGAGATTTCATTCTGCAGCTCCCGCTGCTGCAGCTCCTGCGCCTACCGTGTTAGATGAGTGTACGCCCTTCTTCTTCCTTTTTTCTTTCTTCTTCTTCTTCCTCTTCTCATCTTGTTTTCCTGCAATGCGAGCGTGTGAATTAAGAAGTTGAAAGAGAGGGGGGAATCACACCGTCACCTTCTTGTGAAAAGCCAGGCATATCATAGACGGATCGAATGGTCGCTCCACGGTGACTGTGTAGCCTGCCAGCGCCGCATCATCATCGCAGACGCTGGCAAATGCGGCCAGTGACGCACTAATCCCCCGTGCGGTGCGTTCCATGCCCTCCAGACGAGCCTGCAACGCCTTCTTGCGCAAAGGGTCGAGCTCCTTTGACCCCATCAGCTGCTTCAGTTTCTCCGCGGCGCTCAAGGCGATCTCGCCCGCCTTCCGAGCGTAGAGAGAGAGCTTCGTCACGTCAGATCCGGATCCTGCACTGAAGTCGGGCTTTGCGGCGATGCAACGAGCGTATGGCGTGAATGGTGGACTGCGAATATGGCGGAGACACTTCATACGATGATTGAATATGTTCTCCACCGAGACGAGGGAGTGCTTTGCCGCGCTTGAGAGGTCGATAAGCCCCTTCGACTCCATTGCGCACGCTGAAATAAAGACTGCATCGGCAATCATGCGACCTGCCTCCAGAATGGCGAAGCGAATGTTGTCAGGGCGGGAAACAGTGCGTGTTGTCAGCACGAGGTTGTACAACGGCACCTTCGTACGGCGGTTGATGCGAGTCTCCGGAATCATCGAGGGGTTTGGCGGTGCAAGCATACCGAGATTCTCCATCTGGGTTCGCTGTGCAAAGTTCAGATACCAGAGAGCCGGTACGAGTTCACCCTGCGTGAATAGATTCAGCTCCAATGTCAGCGAGACGTGCAGCTCCATAACATGAAGAATATGTTGGTTGGTGTACATGGCGAGAATCGGCATGTGTCTAATCGCCTCCTGCTCCAGCTCAGCCGAGACGGAGGGAACAAGGGAGAGGAAGATGGAGGTGTCGGTAGAGTACGCCATCTCCTGCAACAACCCCAACTGAGGCATCGCGTTCATGAGTCGACGATGGGCAAGACCGCGGTTGCAGAGCATGGCCTCCATGTGAATCAGATACGCCTTTGACATCTCCATCACCCAGCGACGCACCGCGTCCAGCGTCTGGTGCCGCAAAAACATTGGCTGCTCAGGCGTGACTTTTAGTGGATCCAACGTCTTATGAATGCGATACTTGACGACACCCTCCAGCAACTCCTCATTGCCCTCGACTATCTTGAGATACAGCGGCGCTCCGTGGTTTGTCGCCAATTCGTCTAGAATGCGGTATGGCAATGAGCGCCCGTATAGAAAAGACTCACTTGGATCATGCCGGAGGAGCACAGTGACGGCCACCGCCCGCATCGGAAGCAGTGGCTTCTGTGCCCCAAGTGCCTCGACAAACTCCATAATAGCCTGCAGCGACACCATACGGTAGAGATTTTTCAGTGATGCCAGTTGACTTAACATCGTGTCATACATCTGCATCGCTTCAGCGAAGGGTATGCACGGCAGCGGTTTCGTCGGCGTGAAAGTGCTGGCCCAATACGCCACCTCCAAGTTGCGGAAGAATCTGCTGTCCTCCAGAGGTTCCTCCTCACGTGCGTAGTCGGCGGAGCGAAGAAGAGCGCATGCGTCAGTGCATATGTCGCACGCCACCTCTGTGTCCGACTTCTTTGTACCCATAATGAAAAGCTTCAACGACGACAAGTAGTGCTTTCGCCACCGCAACCGAGCAGCGATGGCGGTAGACTCCACCCTGCATGCGGCCTCCTCAAGTTCAGCAAATATCTGCTCTTCTGTGACTTCCTCCTCGCGGTTTAGCTCCCTGAGCCAGGGAAAAAATTCCTCATCGCAGCGGATCCTCGTTGTCATGACAGCACGCATCGTCATCTCAATAGAGCGCACGACGCCACGACAGTACGCGTGGAGAACAGGATTCTGCTCCTTCAGTAGATCCATACGGAAAAAATACGGAAACGCGAGGCAGCCCGCGGTAAGGGAAAATCCCTGCAGATACCGCACCTCCTTCACATGGATGAGGTCCATCACATCTAGCAAGGCCTGGCCCTGCAGCGTGGCCGCCGACGGGATGACGCCTTCCTGCAGGAGGCTGTTGAGCGAGCGGATGTTCTCGTATCCGAAGCCCGGGTCTGTCTTGGCGTCCATCACCTCTGGAGCGCTGAGCATCGCCTCCTTGTCGTCCCCCGTGATAGTGAAGCAGCGCCACGTGACGCCAGTCTCCGCAAGGGATGATTTGAATTCCCCGAGGCACTCCACCCAAGTATCATTTAGGTCGCACGCCATTCAAGTAGAGAACTAAAAGAACAAATGCCGGAAAGCGCCCCGCACCTCCTCCTTTTTTTTCCCCTTCTTCTCTTGTGTGTGTGTGTGTGAGTGTGTGTGTGTCTCTCCCACTCTCTCTCTCGCTTCGCGTGTTGTGTGGCTCTGTGTTTAAACGTGAAACCCTCCGCTTACAATTTGCTGCGATGCGAGCAGGGAAGGAAACGTGTTGCAAGACATCAAGAGAGGCATTAGAGGCTCATGTACGGCTGCAGAAGATGCAGAGGTCCAGTTACTTGTTTGTTTGTTTGTTTTTAGGTCTTTTGTTCTGAAAAAAAAAAGGGGGGGGAACTCTGCAGTGGGACGGGAAGTGAGATGCGCACATGCGTATGAACAAAACCTCCCGGTCCACCTCTGACAGGGGGGGGGGGGACAGAAAATAAAAGAGAGAGAAGGAAGGGGGAGGGGAGGGGAGGGGAAGGAGGGACTGTTGTTGCTGCTGCTGCTGCTGTTGTTGGGCGGCGAAAAAGAAGCTGCGGCAACCAGAAAATACAAATATCAAAGATGTGCCATCAAACGCAATCAGAGGCCTCGGTGCACCGTAAAAACGTTCATGCATGCACATATATATATATATATATATGTACACATACATACATACATGTGTGTGTGTGTGTGTGTGTGTGAGAATAAACAAACAAACGAGACACCGACGGGACGTAGTGCGCCCTCTGTTGGAGCACCACTGCCGCATGCCCCTCTGCTCCACCATCACCATCACCATCACCATCACCATCACCATCATCGAGGCGAAGGAGCGTCACAACAGGTGCACAACCGGTGCGGCCCGAAGGGAAAAGAAGCGACAACACCTCACACACTCATCATCATCATCATCATCATCATCATGATAATCCAAAAAATATATACATATACATATAAATATAAATATATAAATATTTCTGACGCAGGCAGAAGTGGCAGCAGCAGCAGCAGCAGTGGTGGTGGTGGTGGTGGTGGTGAATGAATTAGTGGTGGCGGAAGAAACCCCCCCCCCTCCCCCCAAAAAAAAAAAAAGAAAAAAGGGTTCAAACAGAAACGGCGAAGCACAAAAGAAGAAATGAATTAAAAAAAAAACGAGAGGAGGAGGAGACGCGTCTCTCCGCCCCTCCTCCGCCCCGCGTCTTGTTGCTGGTGCTGTTCACTGCTGTCGCCGCACAACCGCATCAGGTTTGATGGCCGCCACCGCCACCACTACTGGAGGCCCCTCCCCCACACGCACGCACGCACGCACACGCCGTACTTCACATGTTTGTTTGTTTGTTTCTTTGTTCCGCCGGGAAGGCGGCAGCGCAGCGGCGACTTCGCGATGCCGCCACGCACGAGAAATGATGGACGGCGTTTTGTGTGCATTTTTTTTGTTTGTTTGTTTGTTTACAAAAAAAAAAAAAAAAAAAGAGTTCCATTGCCTTCAAATGACAAGAGCGATACAAAAATAAAAATAACAAACGGCAACCGCATGGCAATCACAAATGGAAAAGAAACACAAAAAACAAACAAACACACACGCACAAAAAAAAAAAAAAAGAAAACGACGTGGATGGCGGCACATGCCGCTACAAAAAAAGAAAAAACTTTGGGCAGCAGCGCGGCCGAAAAAAAAAAAACAAAAAACAGAGGCACGCCGCTGCGTGAAGAAACGGCGAAAAAAGAGAGGATGAAATGCAAAAACAAAAAAAAAAAAAAGGGCCAGACGATAAATAATTCTTTGCGCCGTCGTGTAGAATACATTGAAGCACCACCACCACCACCACCACCACCCCGATCGATCGATCGAGCGAAAACAAAAGAAAAACCGCAGCGGCATTACATAAATGTTGCAGATGGACGCACCGACGGCCACACGTGTGTTCCCCCTTTATTTCTCCAACGTCCGCGCGTCTGCGCACCGCACGGAAGAACAAACAAAAACACGCCGAAACCAAAACAAAAACAAAATTTTATTAATTTCTTTTGTTTTTTTTGTATAAAAGGGCCTTTTTTGTTTGTTTGTTTCGTTTCTGTTTTGTAACGCGCTGAAGCACAAAAAAAAAAAAAAAAAAAAAAAAACAAATAAATACAAATGACCCACACGCATGTGTTTTGTTTTGTTTTGTGATGGCGGCGGTGAGTCTTGACGTTTTGGTTTTTGTCTTCTCTTTTCGCAGCGCCACACACACACACACACACAAAAAAAAAAAAAAAATGCATCCACGCAGCTGCGTTGCCGCACCACCACCACCACCACCACCCCCTTCCCCTTCGAGACCGCTCCTATTATACTTTTGCTTCTGTTCGTCTTCTCCAAATCAGGAAGACTCCCCTCATGCGGGGAGAGAGAGAGAGAGAGAGAAAGAGAGACACTGGTGCGAGGCAGGGAAGAATAACACTCGACGACGCAAAAATAATCCCTCAGCCACGCTTCCTTATTCGATCTACTCCCTTAACCACCACATCAATACCCATCGCTTCCCCTCCTCCCCCTTCCTGCATGTAAAAGCTGCAGGCATCGGCCTTTAAGCAAAGGGGCCCCTGATGCGCTGAAATACGCGGTGCTCAAAGTCGTCCGTACCCATCGGGAGTACGGCATCCCATCGGTCGACATCGCGCTGCGTCCGAAGAGCATCCGCCTCAAACGCTTCGGCTGAGTAATCATGCAACCATAACACGTTGTCCTCCATGTTCGTCAACCAAGAAGTCGGAACAACCTGCGACAACACCTCCATGAAGGGCATAAACACGACCTCCATCATCGCCAGATACATGTTCTTTGCACAGTGTTCGGGTGATTGCACCAGCGCCTCCAGTTCGGCAGCGAGCGCTGACTGCGTCATGGAAAAATCGCTTGGTGTAGGGCCATTCACCACGTCAAGAAACTCTGTTGTCGAGGATTCCATCCGTAACACATTACCACAAAAATCCTGCATGCTCTTCAGGGGTGTGATATTCTGTTCCTCGGCAACGGTTTTCTCGACCCCCGTGCTCTCCTCCGAAGCCTCATGAAAGCGAGAGCACTCGTATCGTCGCGTCGGCCACCGCATGCCGTTCCCATTTGCAATCTGATGAATGGCATGATTCATCCGGAATAGCTCCACCACCGAGCAGAGAGAAGCAGCCTTAAATACCGCAAGGCAGCGAAACAGGTAGCAAAAGTTTATGCTGTGTAGAATGCTGCGCAGTAAGGTCATTATGTGATGTTCGTACACCACCTTCCCTGCAGCATCTCCCAAGATCACCTTCAGGTCATTAAACAAAGAATAGTGGTTACGTTCATCCGTGGCCATTATCAGCTGGGTCACGGTCTCATACATTTCCATCTCCTTTACGCGTGTCCACGCCGTTGAGGACACGCCCGAGTCCTTCCCCTGATTTGCGGGTGTGAAGGTTAGAAAGTGGCAGTCCGGGGTGTCCAGTAAGGCAAAGGCCAGGGATACGCTGACACTCTGCAACGGGGAAAAATAGCTGTGGGCGACAACATACGGGTGTCGGACTGCAATCAAAAACCGGTTCGTCGCCCCTGTGTTGCCTAGTTTCATTACCGTTGACGCAAAAAGAAAGCTAAAGAGCTCCTCGTCACTGAAGTTCTCCGCAAAGTGTTGCTGCATCAAAAAGTGATGCGCAGCTGCGACGATATTGGCTGCATGCGATGTATTTTGAAGCGGATTGCGTGCACGAATGTATGTAACGGCAGTTTTGTAGAAACAGTGGAGCCTCGTCAGATCAAACCCAAAGAGTCGTGAGAAGTTGTACCGGAGCAAAACATTAAGACACGTGTATACGTAGTCGTTAGTTCCATATCGCTCCCAGTACTTCAAGACATCCACGCTGGGTAGATCCAAATCCTCCAAGAAGGGTACATCAATACTAGACAGTGCCTCTTGCACCTCCTCCATTGGGCAGAAAACGGCGGTGTGGCGCAAAGAGGGTCGAGAGAAAAGTACCTTTTGATCCGGCAGAAAACCCTCGATGGAGAAATTTGGCATGCCCTCTGCAAAGTTGCCATTGCTGCAGGAATGAAGAATCGACAAATCACGTTGTAGCGGTGGTACGCCAGTGCGACTGTGTCCACATGATGTGCTAAGTGAATTGTCAACGAGCAATGAGGTCGACAGATTGGTAGTGTTGCTCCGGCTATAGAGACGACCGAGCGGGCTGAACCCAGCACCACACAGCCGTTTGCAGAATCCAAATGACTCAGTACCTCGGAACATTGGGTTTGAGGCCCACGAGAAGGACAATTGAAGGAATGAGGCAACATCCTTATCCACGGTGTTGTTCTCCTTGGAGTGCGTATTATTCACCTTCACGTCAGCGGAGTTATATGTCACATAGGGCAATGACATTTCATCGGTCAATGCTACACCTGGTGGCACAGAAAGGGTTGGGGCACCTCGTTCAGAGTACAGGGGGGTATCCAAATGGAGCGAGTCGCACTTCACTGAAAGGCGTACGACAGGGGAGAGCACCGCCTGTACATTTTCATCCCAGCAGCTTCCATCCTCATCGTTGACACCATACCTCGCCAGTGACACGAGGGAGTTCGGCATTGGGACGCTTCCGACTGAGGGCTCACTAACGACTTTTTGACATGGTGGCAGTAGATGTAGAAACTGACATGGGTCATGGTTTTGCGGGAGGTGTTCATTTACCCAAGTTCGAAAATCATCCAAACTTGTAGAATTGTTCAGATTCCACATCATCTGCGAGAGGAATTGCTTCATCCGCTGTCCCTGCAACGCTCCATCGGGCGACAACTCCTTCGGCGAAGGTGAAAGAGATTGATGTGCCATCAACCGTTACGCACGCACGCACACACACTCCCCGTATGCCGCCCCTTGTCTATGGATGTTAACGAGCGTGTTATCTCCCTCTGCCTTATTGACGTGTTCTTTTCCCACGTCCACTCCACTCCAGTCCAGTCCAACCAAGTGGTGAGAGACTCACCCACACTCACCCACAAAGACACAAAGGAAAACTTTATATGAACACAACAACAACAACAACAATAATAATAATAATAATAATGAATATTTCTACTATCAAGTTGGTTGGGCGCGTATCTCTCTTAAATCCTACAGGAACAGAAAAAAAGAAAAAAAAAGGAAGGGAGAGGGAGAGGGACAGTGTGGGTGGGATATTCCATGAAACAGATGCGCACATGCCTCTCGGCACCTGCAGGGCGAAGGGCAGGTGCAGAGAGGCCAGAAGTCCGGCAAGCAGTCAGCAAAAAAAAAAAAAAAAAAAAGAGGCGGCGGGGGAGGGCTGCAAAGAAGATGCACAGACGTTATATATATATAAATGTATAAATGTATAAATGTATAAATGTATATACACACAGACACGCGAGCATGTCACATGTGAGCCACAAAACCAGGTAAGATACGCAAAAGGAGAAATCTACAACTATCATTAACGGCGATAACAAGCAGCAGAAGCACCAGCAACACCACCAATCAAGAGGACGACTTCGCTATTGAACTCCCGTCAACAGCGCTGGTTCGGGACTCGGCGGTGTAGCGGCGCCATGTCTCCCGCACGCCGGAGAGTCGCAGCGCGGCATCGTCGCCGTAGCGGCGACGGGCGGCGCGATTCCCCAACACAATCAGCCGCGTCGGTGTGCCGATGCAAAATAACGGGGCACGCAGCAGATGTTGGTGTCCATCTACATATGCTGATTCAGCAGTGGGGCAGAGGGTGTGTGCGAGGCAGAAGGCACTCTCACGCAACGCCCGATCAGCACTCAAACTGCCCCTCTTTCTATTATTATTATTAGCAGTAGCAGTAGTAGTAGTAGTATTACAGCTCTTGTTGCGGTTGCCGATGTCACCGTCATTTTCCGGGCGGTTCCGTTTTTTGGCTACCCATCTCCTTCTGTTGTCGTTGTTGTTGTTGTCAGCTTCACTACTATTCTTGCTGCACTGCCAGCCTCCCAATGAAGAGCCAAGTTCTCTCTCTGACTCGTCCAAGTCATGTGAAGGCAGTACGACAACGAAGAGCAGCGAAGGTGAGTCTTCGCCGTCATGACGGGCGAGCGTCTCGTCCAACAGGAATGTCTGCAGACGCCGCAGTATGGCCGTGACAAAGGGTGGGTTCACCTCATAGTGCCCAGCGATAGGGAGGAGATCAAAGAAGGAGCCTATACTGCCAAAGTAGTAGTCTGTGTCGGGGAATATGGAACCAAACAGTGGCAGTTGTGCATTCAGTGGGCTGGCAAAAGCTTCACACTGGACTTCAAAGGCGTCGTGAAGTTGCTTCAGCACGACCGGTGGAACAGCTGCGTGTGGGCCCTGGTTGTAGCCCATGTCACCGAGAAGAGCACGGTACCGCAGCAGCATCGTGAAGGCGCGAATGAAGAACGCTTCCCCTGTTATGAAGGTACGCTGGCCTTCCGCTGCAGCTGCCTGCATTGCCACCTCGCGCCGCCACAATTCATGTGCCTCTCTCCCCTTCGCACCACCATCCCGTCGCACACGCATGTCCCACAGCATTGACAGTCGCTCCATTGCCCTCTGTAGAACCTCAACTGTCTTACCCGCGTAGTGTAGCCTCACGCAGTCATCTATCATCTCAACTATCATTTCTGTCGCAACTGGCATTGCAGACGCATGCAACGCACCTTGGGGTGCGCGGCGCGAGAAACATCGCATCTGCAGATTCCCTCTAGCTTCAGTCGCACATTGAGCAATGCGCACCGCAATAGTCTTAGGGAGGGATTGCATCACAGCTGCATCCATCTCTTGTAAACAAGGCTGCCGCACTGCGAGTGTCGCGGCAAGGAAGAGGCATGTGGATGTTCCACGTGGGCTATTTATTTCATCCGCTGGAATAAGCGGATCAAAGTGCACGAGATGTAGGGGATCCAGAAGAAGCTCCTCACGATCAACACGCGTGCGATGTGCCGGTGTTGCCAGTGCCGTCTCAATATCAACCCAGTGCTGGTCCCCAACCTTTTCCACCATGTCAATCACCCGGTATAGCACCGCATCATCGTGGCGGAGACGCACAAATGCACCGCAGTCGAGAAGCGTCACGGCATTGCGGTGTGTTTGCACCTCCGTCGTGTCGTTCAGGCTCTGCATTACCCATCGTGCAGGCAACTCTCGTGCCTCCTGCGGGGTAAGAAGTGACCAGCTTAGGGAGTCAGTGTTTCGAACGTTGCCGCTATTGCTACAGCTGCTTACGAGTGCGCCACGCCAGCAGAAGAGTTCTCCGAGAGTGCAGGAAAGATGTATAAAGGTGTCAAAACGGTCCACCTCATCAGCAGCGTTCATCAAGGCGTCCCACACCTCAACATCTACAGGTGGTAGTAGCGATGATGCTGCATTGGAATCATTATCGCGATGATCACCAACACTACCAGTGGTAGCGGTGGTTGTGCTCCCGTTGGTTTTGAGATTAGAGGGAAGTGTGCAGTGACGTGACGTGGCGATGCGTTGAAAGAGAACGGCTGTGCGGGATCTGATGCGTGTGTTGTACTGCATGCTGGCAGACGGGAACGTAGTAGCGGGATTCGTACACGGTCCCTCCTGCGGCATGACAACAGCGCTCGTGATGTCGGAAAACGGTGCAGTCACAGCAAAGCTGCCATGCACGCCCTCGCGTCTTGTCCGCACCCGCATGTGAACGCACCTCAGCTACAGTCAAACACCCGTGTTGTTTTGCCTATTTTCTCTGCCTTCTAACCGCGACTGCAGTGTGTGGCGTGTGGGAGAGGGGAAAGAAAACGCAGAACGGCACCGGTAGAGGCGGCGGTGGTGGTGGTGGCATCAGCAGCAGATAACCCCCCAATGTAAAAAAAAAAAAGAAAGAAGAAAGGAAAAGAGGAAACACGAGATTGTCTGAGAAGATTACGATGGTTGGAGTCGGTTGTGTGAGCGCAGGTATGGAGGTGGTGTTGTGCCTTTGTGTGATTCGGGCGCAAGGTAGGAGGTGCGATACGCCCCACTGGTGCGCTGAAACCCACCACCGCCACAAGGAACGACAACAACAACGACAGCGGCAACGGCAACGGCGAAAGATGGAGAACAGGGAGGAGGAGGAGGAGGAGGAGGAGGAGGGGGACAGACCGCAGTGAAGCGCTGCAGGTGGCCGTTGGTTGTAGCACAAAAATAAACACATATGCACCAAATCATCTTGGAGTTGAATGACAATAATGAGAGCAGCAGAGCAAAAATAAATAAATAAATAAAAACCCGCTCAAAGTCATAATGACGGCAATATTCCTCCACCCCTTCTTCTTTTTTGTTTGTTTGTTTGTTTTTTTGTCGCGCGACAACATCGCCGTCCCATCAAACGGAAAATAAACACGCCAACACCAACACACACACGCAGACCGAACGAGTGAGAGAGATGTGAAGAGCGGAGGGGATCTCATACACGCATACAAATGTGTGGGCACCGCTGCGCCACTGGTGTAAAACAAAAGAAAACCAACCAACACCACCACCAATGACGAATGTAAAGATATATGTATTTCACGTATTTAAACACAGAGGAAAAAAAAAAAAAAAAAAAACGGGAAGCGCAGAATGAAAGAGACACGCACAAAATACGTAGGCACATGGCGCTGGAAGAGCGCGACTGTACTGGCGGGGGGAGGCGACGGATGGATGGATGGATGGATTGGGGGGTGGGGGAATCATCGCCATCGCTGGAAGAGAAACACGTCCAGAGGGAAGTGCATGCACACAAACTCGACCGGCAGTATAAAAATAAAATCAAAGAAAAAAAAAAAAAAAAAGGGCCACTCGCACACGCAGCGACGAAACAATTCGGTGGGACAAACACACACACGCACACGCGAGAAAGACGGCAACGCACAGGCCCGTCGTCGTCATCATCTAAGCGACGAGGGAGGGAAAAAAAAAAAAATGAGGGGAGTGGAGGCGGCGCAGAGCCTCATCCCCGTTTGGAGCATTTCACTCCGCTCCTTCTCGGGGAGATTTCCCCCAACAGCTTCTCGTGCCCTTTTTTTTTTTTTTCTTTTTTTGGTTTTTTTTTTTTTTCTTTTTTTTCATACAACTGCTGCTTTTCTTTTTGCCTCACTTGTTTGGATCGTACCTCTAGTGCGCGTGCGCGTGGCGGAGAATCGGAGTCGCCCCTCCGCTGTTCGGGCCATTTTTTTTTTTGTTGTTGCTTTCCGGCAATAAAATCCCCCCCCCCCCCCCCCATTGACGTCCGTGGTGCTCCTGACTCCCACCACCACCACCACCACCACCAACAGCAGCAGCAGCAGCAGCTCTTCTGAATCCCCTCGTTGCCGGAGTTTCCCCCTCCGCCCGTGCCGCCGTGCATTAATTTCGTTCGTCGCTGCTGCTGCTGCTGCGAAGAGAGGTATCGAAAATGACGCGTTTTTTTTTTGTTCCTTTTTTTTTTCGCGTTCGTCGTCGTCGTCATTTTTATTTTGGTTCCGTGTTGTTGTTTTTTCTGCTCCTCGTTGGCTTCGCCGCGCGGCGGCGTCTGCCACCACCACCACCCCTCCCCTCCGCCTTGCCGTGGGGGATTTCGTCGCCTCACCGCTGCCTTTTGTTTTGCCCGGGGCAGTCGTAAGTGCGGGAGTTGCCAGAAAACAAACAACAGAAAAAAAAAAAAAAAAAAAACGCAGGCGGGGGGGGGGGCGGCCGCAAAAAAATACATAAAAAACACTCAAAAAGCCCCACGTGTGTTTGTCTGTTTTTTCCCCTCGTCGCTTCGGATGCCGCGGCCGATGCAAACAAAATATAAATAAACAAACACTCAAACACAAAATTTCTGGAGGGGAACTCATCTCGATTTATTTGTTTTTTCTTCTTTTTTTCTTTTTTTTTTTTTTTTGGGGGGGGGGGGGGGGGGGCGG
>JASANX010000877.1:0-25374 GCA_030849745.1 Trypanosoma scelopori | reverse complement strand
CGGCGGGGGTGTTTGTTTGCGTTTCTGCTCCTTCACGTTGCGTTCAGATCCACCAGCACTTCCATCACCAACTCCTCCTCTTCTTACGATCGCGTTAAATACCCACATGCAGGCGTCTGTCCTTACGCCGCACACACACACACACACACAGACACACGAGTGTGGCGCGAGTACATATGTACGCAAATACCGACAAGAAAAGGAAGAAGAAGAACAACAACAAATGCAGCATCTCGCTCTACCCTCCCGACTGCATTTATATATTTATATTTATATATTTATATATATGACAAATGTGCGCAGGGGTGGGGGTGGGGGAAGAGATTAAACGGGAAACAAAATAAAGAGGAGGAGCGAACCTAAACAATAATACACATGAGCACAAATGCACGCACACACTTCTCTTTGCAAAATAATAATAATAATAATATATAATATATAATATATATTCATGTATGCATGTACACACAGACAGAGGGGAACAAAAGAAAGAGTGATGCGAGGCAGAAGATGAAAATATGTACCCCCACACCCCACGCCAACAACAACAACAACAACAAAAAAAAAAAAAAAAAAAAAGTGGGGGTGGTGGGGGGAAATGTATGAGGTACAACTGCTACGAAAGAAGAACAGCAGATGGAGAGACTCCCCCGCCGTCACTAAATTCTTTTCCCTTGTTCCCCCTGCTAACTTTGCTGCTGCTGCTGATATTACTACCGCTTGCCGCATTGTGTCTGGTCTTTTCAGTATTCTTGTTGACAGCAACCGGTGCGCTCCGGTCGTTGCAGAGAGCCGTCGGCGTCGGTCGTCCACCCTCCTTCTCCTGCGTCCGTTTCGATGATGACGATTTCGACAGCAATGACTCTGACGGTGGCACTGGTGGTAGTGAGTGTTCTGCGACTCTCCCCGCATGTTTTTCTTCCGCGTTCTTCTGCTGCAATGCGTGCTGCCCGTTGACAGCATGAATGGGAGATGCTGCTGCCCCACTCTTCACAGTACCATCATCTTGCGTGTTTGTCTTCTTCTCCCCAGACTTCAACAATGTTTCCAGCTGGCGCTTCCTTTCAGCCAGCTTCGCATCGTACTTCTTCGCAAAGTTTAAGAGAGACCGCATTGTGTCGTTCATCGAAAAGGACGATGGTTTCTCACAGAAGAACGTCGGTATCAACTCGATTTTTGCGTTCAGGTCGCTCACCAGCTGCTCTACTCGTTCCAGTGTTGGGAGGGCACCGTAAATAAATTTACCGAGCTTCGTTGTCCACGGTTTATCCTCGGGTATGGCACGAACAAGCGTGCCACACTTTTGCAGGCGGGATCGGAGGGCCTTCACCTCCCCGGCAACACCTGGCACGTCAAAATTGGCTGCGCCCTCCAATACCGGAAGCAGTTCTTGCGTGCACGTGTGCACGGCAGGATCCTGCTGGTCAACAATTTCTACCAGATGCTCCAACAGCACACCCTTGCCGTTCGTCGTGGGAAAGTCGACGATGTTCGACAGCTGCGAGACGGGGAATCCCTTCGCCCCCTGGAATCGGCTACCCACGTTCAGAAAATTGCTGACTGATAGAACAAACTGCAGCATCCGTGGGAGGTGCGGCGCCGTCATCGAGGCAGTGACGCCGTTCAGCGCGCGACGCAGCTTCAGCTCAAGGTCCTCAATACGTGCATTAAACTCATTCTTAAGGTTCCAGCACTGCAGGCGTTCTCCATACTGCTCAATCTTCTTGGTCATCATAAAGAAGCGCACTGGGATACTCAGCTGGTGGAGTTCTGACATCTTTGCCTTGGGGTTTCGCTGCAGCCACCGTTCGATAGACTGCATGTCCTCGACAGTGGGAATTATCTTGACGAGACCAGAAATGTGCTCCTCGCCAAGGGTGAGCTCGTCAAAGGTGCGTACGCTCGCCTCGATGGTTTGTATGGGGAGCCGAAGGAACTGCAGCACGATGCCCACATTACGCTCGCGATTGGAGTCAATCACAACCTCCTTCACCGTTTGTGGTGCCTTTTTCCCCGGCGGCTTAGCCTCCGGACGCTTAAAATCCTTGATCAGTTCCTGACGGTGCTCCTCAAGCAGAACAACGTCGCCCCCATCTCCAAATACACTTTGTTTCACAACACTTCGTATAGCCTCGATGGGAATGTTCCGTGTGGGGCCGAGGTTTGCAGCAGCCGACTTCCCCGCAGGCGGTGGCGGTGGTGGCGGTGCTCCATTTCTGCAAGCAGGTGGTGGTGGTGGTGGCGGTGGTGGCGGAGGTGCCCCATTTCTGCAAGCAGGTGGTGGTGGCGGTGGTGGCGGCGGTAGACCGGGAGGCGGAACCGATCCGTTCTTTGAAGCGCCAGGTGGCGGTGGCGGTGGTGGCGGCGGTAGACCGGGAGGCGGAACCGATCCGTTCTTTGAAGCGCCAGGTGGCGGTGGTGGTGGTGGTGGCGGCGGTGGTGGCGGCGGTAGACCGGGAGGCGGAACCGATCCGTTCTTCGAAACAGCTGCAAAAGGTGATGATGAATTTCGATCAATAGATGAGCGACTAGCGTCTGCAACACTTTGACCATGTTCTTGTTTGTTAAGGGCAGACTCGATCGCAGCAGCGCACCCTGGTGACAAGGGATCATCATCTCCATCATCATGCATGTCGTTCAGAGCGGCCACACTGCCGCGTCTCAGCTCCCTGCCTATGGAGGAGGTCACGGAGGACGGTGCCTTGATGCTTGGCTGCGATGATGTGGGTCGCGCAGCCGTCACTAATGCTGTCTGTCCTGCCCCAAGTTTCGGCTTCGACTTTGCCTGACCCTGACTCTGACCTATCCCATTCTCAACCCTTGGCACTGAGGGAAGCGTTGACACGGACCGCAACGCTAGGGATGATGGCGGCGGCGGCGGCGTTGATGATAATGATGATGCCATCCACGTGCTACTGGTCTCTCTTAAATTTTGGACGAGCGAAGGGAGCCGTGACAGGCCGTCTGTAATGCGTGCAGGTGTCAACACTTTTGAATTCCCCAGGCCGCATGAAGCAAACGCCCTGGATGCGCTGGTAACAGACGGTGATACACTGCTCAGTTCCGCGGCGTAGGGGATTTGTTGCTTTTCCACATCAAGTGAACCGCCTTCAAACGGCGAAGAGACGCAGACCACAGAACTTCGACGTTGAAATTCGTCTCGTTTCTTCCTCGGGTTGCTTTGAATCGGTGAGGTGATAGACTGTTCGAGTGACCCGCGCGTCGCCCTCTGCGAGGGTACTTGCTGCAGATAGAGACGCGCCTGCCCCAAATCTCCGTCTGTGAGCATCAGTGCATCCTCAATGTCACGCAGCAGACGCTCCGGGAACTCGCTGCGAAGCGCCTGTGCCTTGGTGACCTCAAGCGGCGTGCCAAGGCGGCTTATGTACTTCTGCAGCTCCTTGTACTGCTGCTCAGACATGCTCTCACTGTGGTGGGAGAGTCGGGCAGCAGGAGCCCCGTTTGCCTCTTCGATCTTTCTCACCAGCTCTGTAGCCGCCACCTGTGCGTCTCCCTCCGCCGCATTAAGCGCCTGGATTACATCGGGCTCCCACGAGGGTGGGAGCTCTAAGAACATCATTAATCGCTTCACTGCATGTTTGGAGCCGAACTGCAGCCGTGGTCGCACCATCCCGGTGGCAAAACTTCCACTACGCGACCTCCGAACAGAGAACGACCGCTGATCCCCTCGCAGCTCGCGATCCTCCACCTCGCTCTGAAGAATGGCAAGCATCAGCTCGCGGTCCCCCTCCGAGGCAATGGCCACCTCCCGCACACGCGCCGGTGGCACATCAAAGGTGCTGCTCAAGTACAGAAGCTCCTTCGTGCCAATCACTATGTACTCCGTGTCATTATTGCCTTCGACCGCAAAAGCTCCAATGTCACTAGATTGCAGTAAGGTCGAGCGCGAGTTGGCGCAAATCGAAGTGGGCTGATTTTGTTGTTGTTGGTGCTGCTGCTGCTGTTGTTGTTGTTGTTGTTGTTTCTGCTGCTTACCACGACTGCTTTGAGGCTGACTCGTGGCAATATGTGCTGGTCTGTTCTGCTGTGATGCCACATTTGACACGCTGGTCGCACTCAGCGGGGGCGGAGTCGGGTTCAGTGTTTGGCAGTACAGGCGCTGATTATGATGACGTTGGTCACGCTTCAGAAGACCATTGATGGTGTTGTTTGCGATCCTGCATTCTAAATGGTTTGGGGGCAGACTTGTCATTGTACCCTCTGGGGTGTGAAATGGGAGGGAAGGAGGGGGGTGGAGAATGAGCGGGCGTCACTGAAAGCCAACCAAACAACTAACAACAGCAACAGCAAAAAAAAAAAAAAATTAACAATAATAAGAACAGTAACAACACTCAATATAATATTATATTACTGACGGAGAGAGAGAGAGTGTGTGTGTGTGTGGATGTATATTTTCGCCCTTTGTCTTTCTAGTGGGTTTACTTCCTTCGCTTGGCGGTGCGGTGGGTGACGGGGGGTGGGTGGGGGCGTGCTCACCCGCGCACACGCCATGCAAGAGAGACGGCAGAGGAGAAAGAGACGATGGCAGAAGCGTGCAGTCCAAGTTTCAGCAGATGTGGCGTCGTGGCGCAGAAGAGCAAGTGGCAGAGAGGGGACACCTCCCCCCGCTGCTCACGCTACCAGCGTGACCGGGTTAACTCACGGAAGAAATGTCATTTAGTGGTTTATTTTCCATCCTCCACCTCCCCGTCCCCGCCCTCCGCAGTGCGGCTCCGTCTTCACACCGTTCAATGTGCAGTGCAACATCCGCGGCGCCGCGGACGCACACCTCACCTCGCCTCACCTCGTCTCGTCTCACCTCACGCAGCGGCACCATCTATGGACACACGCCCCGCCTCAGTATCTCTCTCTCTCTCTTTTTCACCCACTCCTCCTATGTGCTCTTGTCTGCACAACTGATGGCGCATCACATTTCCCTCCTGCTTGCCACTTCGACGTGCCACATCTCCTCTCATGCCGATATATATATATATATATATATATATATATCCCAAATGATTGCTCCCCCACATTCTCGCAGCGGCGGTTGGGCCTCATTTACTCCACAGCAAACACAACCTCAACCTCGGCATCGGCACGGTGTCGCGCGGAGACAACCACCACCGTCATCGTCAGCGTATCCAAGTCCTCCCCATCCACATCGTAAACCGGGAACGAGAGCACACCCGCGATACGCCACGACGTCGATGACATCCCCATTGTATCCCCTACCTTACCCCTCTCCGGCGTCACAACACGAAGCGCCATGAGCCGCTCCGGAATGTCATCCCGCCCCTTGTGCTTCACGACACACGCCATCCACCACGGACCCAGCGAGTTGCAGCTCTCAGCTGGCAGCGCGCATTCGATTCCCCCATTCGCGTGTACAACAAAAGCGTGCACACCCTCCACCAGCATCACTGTCCCGCTGGCCGTGAGCTGTGTGACACGAGGAAGCGCTGCAACCTCCATGCGCAGACGCTGCACAAGTTCTTCCGCGGCCTCCTCCCGTTGCACAACCCCAGACCGCATAACGCTCTGCTGCAGCTTTTCCCACACCATTTCCACCTCAGCCGTATGCGCAGAGAGTCCCTGCAACCGTTCAAGGGACCATGACGCACCCTCAGCGTCCTTCGAGGTCAGCATCTGACACAACCCCGGCCTCTCCTGCACGCATGAGAGCTGTAGTAGCGGATCCTCAAATCCCCAAACACATCGCTCAATCTGCGAGGCCAAACGCATCAAGTAACGTGCATGTCTCCATTGCGTTTTTTCATCAAACATCTCACACGCGCCATAGACCACCTCTAGTACAGCTGAAAGCAGAATGTGAAGATCCTCCCGAAGCCGCTCAGCTACAGTATGAGGAATTTCCAGCAGCAGGTGTGCGTCAACGGCGGCTGTCGATGGCGACGCAAATGGATGCACTCTATTGAACCCCCTATTCCAAACCTCATCACGCCCCACATGGTCCGTCACTCTGACGAACATACGGGCGCAATGTGCAAGGATGAGCAGAAAGACCTTTGTGTAGCCTCTGTTAAACTCTAGATCGATGTACCGCACGTTGTAGCCGGGGGGAAACGCACGGGCAATGGTTTGCAGAGCCCGCAGCTCGGCACCATCCACAATTCGGGCGGCATCACCCAGATGCTGCGGAGTCAGCTCGACGCACGATGATGCAACGAGGCGCCAGACGTCTGTCACAGAAGTGATGGGGGTAGTGGTGTAATTACCACTACTATTGCCGCTGGATGTCACCCTCGTGATAGCCTCCAGAGATTCCACACTAATACCGTGGTGTGCCGCCGCGACGCCGCGTAACGTTGGAGAAATCGTAACCAGGTCATCCCGGTCACCATCTGCCACCGTGACGCAGCCCGCCTGCTGCAGGGAGGCAATCACTGACCGGGCAAACTCCGAAGCGTATGCAGGGATGTCATCCCTCGATGGAACCCCATAAAAATGAAGATTTGTTCGCAGATGAAACAAGAAGTAGTGGCTCTGCATAATGCGCAACACTCCCGGCATGTCACTCGCCCGCCCCTGTGCCACTGCGGCGTTGACGGCATCACGGAAGTCGTCCGGATAGCGGAGGTGCGACTCGAGAGGTAGCGGGTCGTTGAGCAGCCGGCTCCAGACCCAGCGTCGCGCAGTGCGACAGTACACAACAGCCTCATTAAGTGCTCGCGAAGTCATCTGCAGCAGCTCAGAAATGGAGCAGTCAGTGGTTGAAGCATGACCACTACCTTCCCTCTCTTCACCGTCTCCGGATAAGGCAAGACCCATGCGCTCAGCAGCGCAAACAAACGCCGTACCGAACAGAGCTGCTGGAAGCCGCCACGCCGACTCGTAGCTGCAGACGAGCACCAATGGGAGCAACGCCTCCGTCTCCGGGTGCCTCGCTGGCCTCTCCACGTGGTTCAAGATGACCAACTCATCAAGGAGGATTGTCCCGCGGTGCAAGTATGCAATACCAGACGAAAGCAGTAACGCGAGACTACGGTCCTCAACATCTTCACAAGCTGTAGTTGGGATAAAGTCACGGCAACGAAGAAGAATGCGCTTTGCAAGCTCCTCAGCATCGTGAGCGGAGGGCACAAACACGACGTTTGGAGTGGAAGCGTAGCGGTCGCTCTGCAGTAGCTTCAGGGTCGACACAACCGCCGTCTCATAGCGACTACGGGGACTGGCATGCTCCACAGCCTCCAGTCGCACGTGTAGTTGACGGTACGAATTGCCGTAGTTGTATTGCCGTGCAACTGGGATCTTCATCCATCGCGACACCTCTGCAGAGCTGATAAGCGGGTACGAAAGCGCAAGGAGACGCGGCGGCCTCCGCCCATTGTTCACCATGTACGGCTTGGACTGCAATCGCGCAATACACTCCTCCACCCAACGCCCCTCCGGCGCACGGATGAGATGTATATGATCGACAATCACATGTGTGACACCAGAAAGACAACCGCTGCTGTCGCAGCGCACCAACGGAGACAAACTCCCACCGCTTGCAATGATAATTCTGGCGCTTCGCACCTTCCTCACCTTGATGGCCAACTCCTCACCAAAGGGCTCCAATTTCACCACTTGCTGGTGCAAACCCTCACCAAACTTGAAACGCCACTCGTTAAAGCGGCGTGTGGCGCACGCCTCGTGGGCTGTCAAGTACAGCAGTTTCCGATCCGATACTGGGACCTCACTGTTCCCACCTATGGGTACCTTTGCAGTATCATCTTCGTCGTGTTCGGCATGAGCGGTGGACTCTGCCTGCAGAAGCGCCCCCTCCAGGAGGAATTGCAAAATGAACAACTCAGCGATTGCGGTTCGCCCACCACCTGGTGGGACTGCGGCAAATATATTCTCCGTCGGGTGCTCCATAATGGGTGTAACAAGGTCGTACTGTGTGAGAAAAAACTCCGTGAAGGGAAACACCTTTGCTGCGGACACCTCTAACCCGTACGGCTGCAGCGTCATAGACACATCCCGTGCATTCTCATCATCCGTAGAAGGCGGTCGTTGGTGCATCTCCAGCAGCGGTGGGACCATCTCCGGTAAGAGTAAGTTCATCAAGCACACGCCGGCAACGCACTCGACGCCGAGCCAGTGCAATGATTGGCAGCGCACAATATAGTGCGTTGGCTTTGGCTCCATAATTGGCACCACAATGGTTGGTGCAGAGAGTGCCTCACCGCTGCGCAAAGCTGCTGCTGTGAATTGCACTCGCTCATGATGCAGGATACGACCGTTTGTGTGCTCCACGCTGAGGAGCAGCTCACCAGCAGTGCGACCGTGAAACGTCTCATTATACGTGAAGTCTGGTGTGATGTCGACATCTACATAGAGCATGCGCCGTGTGAGGGGACGCACAGCAGCCTCTAGTGTGAAGTGTGGTACCTGATGAATACAGTCGTACGCCAGTTCTGCACGTCGCTCGTCACCGAGTTTCTCTGAAAGATCCTCCAGCGACCATCCGCGAACTTCCTCCCACGATACCCGGCGACTTTCCAGCGCGTGAATAAAGGTGGAAAATACCTTTGGGGCAACCATCTGGCGTACCTGACGTGCGGGTGACTGTACCGACCACTGCTGGTGCAGAACCATCAGGCACAACTGCAACACCTGTAGTGCGGTGCGGCCGTACTCTCGCACCAGGCAGATTTCGTGGAGGGCACGAAGGATGCGCTGAGCTGAATCCTTTATATACACGAGCTCACTCATCAGTGGCAGACCCTGCAGGCTCATACCGCTGATGTAGCACTGCAGCAGCACATTGATTTTTGCTAAAGGGGTGTAACGACTCTCTCGAACGGCAATGGGAGCGTTCTCCAGCAGATGTTGTAGTTGGGTCTGCTCCTCTGGTCGTACCATGATGTGCGAAAATTCCTTTGACATCGCAAAAAGGCGGAATAAGTCAACATCATGCATTGTGCTGCCAAGGTGCGTAAGATACATTGCCATCGAGGAGGCTGTCACGTAATAGAACGAGGCAATGCGGCCATACGGCGTGGAAGCGATGCGACGGGCATTTGTGTCGTACTCCACCATTTGGCAGCGGCGGAGATCATCGGCTGCGGTATGCACAATGTTCTCCAGGTGGTGCAGAAAAAGTGGGTCCATGTGACTCGCACGTGTACCGTATATTTCAGGTGCACGTCGCATCCGAACATACAAATACGTTCGCTGCAGCCACCGCACACCCTCCGCAGTGCTCTGAATGTGGCCAAGGACCACCTCCGCGTTGAGCATATCCACAAGCCGCCGCATCATCTGCGATTCGATAGGCAGCTGATCGTTTAAAACACTCAGGTAATACTGCAGGTCGTCGGCACTCGTGATGATAGCCGCTCTGCCGAGTGTGGAGCCAAACCCCACACGCCCCGCCCGGCCAAACATCTGAAGCACGTCCAGTGCACTCAACAGCTCCGTCTCCCCACTTGCACCGTTGAAGACACGTGTGCCTTTGATGATGACTTGGTTTGCCGGAAGGTTTACGCCCCACGCGAGGGTTGAGGTGCACACCAGCACCCGCACATGACGCTCCGTGAAGAGGGACTCCACAATCTGACGCTCATCACGGCTCATACCAGCGTGATGTATAGCGAACCCCATTGGTAGCATCTGCTGCAGGCTCGGCCGGAGTAAGTGTCCCGAGGTATTCACTGTCTCACGCAACACTCTTTCTGCTTCACTCCCTGGACGCACCAAATAATGCAGTCGCTTGTCCTCCACGACTCGCCGCATCATGAATGTCACAGTGTACTCTGTGTCCTTTCGAGAGTGAACAAACACCATTGACTGCTCCCCACCCATCACGGCCTGCAAGACCTTGTCGTAGGCTACGAGGTTCATCACGGCAGCCTGATTCGTTCCACGAATTTTCTTGATGGCACAAAACGTTTGTTGCAGCGGAATTGGGCGGAAAGAGCTGTCAAAAACGAACAGTCCACGTTGCCTGTCAACCTGCAGAAAGCTCGCAACATCGGTGGCATTGGGCAACGTGGCGCTGAGCCCAACCATGCGAATGTCGGCCTCGGCACGTAACTGTTGTTGCAGCATCGTTCTGGCGACAATTGCCTCCAGTACTGGCCCACGCTCGTTTTGAAGCAAATGGACCTCGTCAAGGATGAGCAGTTTCAGCAAGGATGCCACACCAAGCTCAACAGACTTGCGCGTCACCACATCCCACTTCTCGGGGGTGGTGACAATGAGCTGAGCATCGCTCAACTGCGACTGATTCATGGAGTCGCCAGAAAGCTCCACGACGGTAAGGCCAAGCGGTTCTAGCCTTTTCGAGAAGACGCGCACCACCTCCTGCACCAACGCCTTCATGGGTGCTACGTATACCATTTTCAACTGGTGCAGGTTGACACTGCCACTCCGTGTAGTGGCGTTGGCGACTGCACGCAGGATCGTCATCATCGCAACATTTGTCTTGCCAGCCCCAGTTGGCGCACACACCAGCATATTCTCATCGCTACAGAAGGCGCACTCAAATGTCTTAGACTGCATAGAATTGAGGTGACTGACGCCAGGGAATGCCGCCTGCGCCCACTTTGGGAAGGCATCAAGAGACGTGCGGACGCCATCACCCGTGGCAGATTTCGTCGGCGGAAGAGTTACTTCGTCGTGCGTCTCGAATACGGCCCGCTGCGTACCTTGCGGCACAACTGCACGTGTGTGTTGGTGCGGTGTGCGCTCGTCCTTAAACCCGTACGCCTGTAGATCGACGCGCCGCAGCTGCTTGTTACTATCCGCATGATCCTTTTTATTGTCTTCATTCGCTTTGAAACCTATTTCCCTGCCGGTAACGCTCTGGTAGAGACGCTCCACGGCGCGGTCCTGCTGCGCGTGTGCCTTCATAACGTCAATGACGGCGTTCTTCTCGTGCTGATTGTGTCCCGCAGCGAATTGCATGCCGTACAGAATCTCCCACCGCGACGCAGCAACGGTGCCTATCCAATCCATCACTCTCTCATCATCGTAGCCGCCCAGAAAGGCGGTGAGTTGGGTCTCGAGAGTGAGCTGGTCAACCTGCCGCTGCCCAGCGTATTGCAACACACGCTCAGCCTGCAGCTCACATTCTTCAACAGTCTGTGTGGGGAACAGATGGCGCAGTGAGTCGCAGACGTAGTTGGGATTACACGCCACCTCCTCAAATGTGACGCGCGCCACGTGTCCCTTGTCAGTGCCGTCAAATTCGTCACTATAATCGTCATCCACATCGCCTGCGATGCCATCAACGCCAGCAGCGAACTTCATTAAGTCTGCCCTGCTGTCACGGGCGATCCCCGTCTCGTCAGCCTCAGACGCCGATGACGAATCCCTTTGCAGCTGTTTCTTTTCCGTTTCCTCCTGCAACAGCAGCAGGCCGCCGAGCCCGTCGTCTGCTCCGAGACCACCACCAACTCCATGATTCAACTCGCCCTCACCTCCCCCCTCCCCTACGACAAAGTCATCAATCAGCCGTCCATATTGCAGCACCTCATGCAACGCTTCAGCCCCCAGCGGGGAGTCGAACAGAGCCTCCAGTTGCTTCCGCAGCTGTTGTAAATGTGCGGATCCTCCAACAGCCGCACTACCAGTTGCACGGCACACAATAGACAAGGCCTCTTCGGCAATTTCGCCTATGGTGTCGTCGAGGCCAGGGGGCAGCCAGCGCTGCAGGTCTCGCAGGAATCGCTCGTAGTGCAACCTCGTCTGTTCCGAGTGCGGCACATAACGCGTGACAGCAGACATAACGTCGTGCTTTTGTTTTGTTTTCGTTTTCGTTTGTTTTACGTCTCTGCGTGCGTGCGTGCTTACTTGTATGCGTGCTCGCTTTTTATTCCTTGCTTCTTTTTGTTTTCCCTCTGAGAGGATCAATTTGGCTGCGATATCCGCAATGCAGAAGAAAAGGAAATATATATATATATATGAAAAGGGCAGAGAAAGAGAAGGAGAGAGAGACACACAAAAAAGAAAAAGGAAAGGCAAGACACCGAGAAAAACACTGAGGATGAAAATGATGCTTCATTCCCAGAAAAGGGCCTCTCTGTGCGCAACTAATAGATGCATTACGTCGACTGCTACAATGCGTGCATCTCGTTTTCTCAGTCCTTCTTTACTCCCTTTAATCCTTCCTGTATTTGCTGCAGGATTAACCAGTGCTCCATACCTCCTTTGGTGCGAGTAGCCCACCAGCACACGCAAAAGACCATCCCGCTCCACAGCAGCAGCCACAGACCGCCGTAAAAGATCCAAAAAATCAAAGGCACCGCCCAGCACAGAATCACGCGAAGAAACCCGTGCCAGAATCCCACGTCCCGCAGAAAGCGTGAGAGTTTCGTGCTCTCAGGGTGTTGTTCGGCGTCCACATCCTCGTCATACGTCACCATGCTGCACTTCTCACCAAAGACGCTTCGGACATGATGCGCCTCAAACCCTACAGGGTTGCTTGTGTAGAACTGTGACAGTAGCAGTTCCTTCTTGGCAAAACGGTTGTTCAGCCAATCCTGCAGGCCATGGTCGTCAGCGGGCACCTCATCTTCTGCTTCATTCAGTCCCCGCTGACCCTCCCCTTTATTCTTTTCCTCCTGCAGTGCAGGGCGATGTCGCGTGCACAATATGTGGACTTTCTTTGGCATGCGGCCATTGATGATAGAAGCCTCTGATGAACGCTCACCCGGCGCAAAATCCGTGTAGCCCATCGTCACATCAATGATTTCCTCAATGTTGGTTATGCCGATCATATTCTTCATTGCCACAAGCCCGGTGGCTCGTGGGTTCAGCACGTGATGGAAACAGGGCAAGTTGTTCGTCACGGCGTACGCGTTGGACCTCTCAATGCTTTGAGGTGAGAGATCAGTGCCCTCGGGAAACATCAGAATAGTGGCGCCGCCGCACTCGCGGTAGTGGGCAATCATCCCACGCATGTTTGCCTCGTCTGCCGCCCACTTGCGGCACAGAAAAAGGTAGCGGAATAACTGCATCGACCAGCCAAAGATGGGAATACGACTTAGTTCCACTTTCAAAATAATGCGAAGCGACCGTATAGCGCCGGCCCGAGCAAGAAACGGAAACATCATCAGCCAGTCGATGCGGCACCGATGGTTGAGGATGATGATCTTAAACTTGCCCCGCTGTGGCGGAGCAAAGACGTCAGCAAGCTGCAGAGAGGCCACACTCGACCCCGAGACGAGGGTGTACGCAAGGCGCAGCTGCAACACACATTCCATAAGGATTACCACCAGTGCTACCCACAGCTGCTGTACGGTATCATAGCACTCGTTGAATCCACGCACAAGCACAGCAGGTCGGCTGCCTGCGAGAATTTGTGCCAAGGCCAGAAGCGCAGCCGGCCATATCATAAAGAGAGAGAAAAAAGATATTGACGAGACAGTCACTGCCAAAAGAACAAAAAGCCCCCTCGCCGTAACAGATGCCATTAGAAAGTCCTGAAGTCAGGGAAGTCGAACGAAATAATGCTGCTACTAAATAATAATAATAATAAAAGAAGAAATGGAATAAAGTCGAGAAACAAAGAGGCACTTCAAAAAGACCCGACGACACTCACGCCTGACCTATCCTTCAGTTGCACCTGCACTTCAAAAATGCAAATGGGGCGAGTAGGAAATTGGCCTGTACATTGACGCCACGCCTGGCCATCTTCTCTGCCAACGACAACGCAGCTATTCACTACACACACACACACACACACACACACACACACACGTACAGTCACAAAACCTGCCGTACTGGTGACAAAATTACATTCAACAGAGGCACGCGTACACACACACACAGAGATATACAGGGGAACCAACTGAAGGAAAAGGAGACAATACGGAAAGGGCCCACACAAAAAAAAAAAAAGGAAGAAGAGACAAATAACAATAATATCAAATAATAATGTGATCCTACAACAGATGAAACGTCTTTGCGAGCTTCTCGTTCACCTGTTGCTGTATTCTTGTCTTCTGCGCCTCCTCTATTGCCTCCACCTCCTGCGCTTTGTTCGTCCGAACCACATTCTGCACGTGAAGCTCCATGGCCCCAATGTGCTCCTCCGACAATCCAGTGCATCGAGCGTCAAGAAAATGCAGTGTTGTGTTCGCCTTTATTGCCTGCGAAAGCAGATCACCTGTGTTCACGCCCAATGCCCTGTTCCCGGAAATGTTCAATGAGAGCAGCGAACTCTGCCCTGGTAGCATGTCCGCAAGCGCCCTTGCGGAAGCTTCACCCAGAGCATTGTGGGAGATATCCAGCACCTCCAGCGCCGCGCGCGATGCGAAGCCGGCAATGAGAGCTACTCCACCAGGTTCATCTGGGATTCGGTTCAGGCGGAGGTTCAGCACGCGGAGACTTGTGCTCATAGCCAACGCATCGCCGAGCGCCACCGCCCCTTCCCCACGGATGTTGTTGTCTTGCAGATAGAGCTCCTCAAGAGGTGGGTTCTGTTTACAGAGCAGCAAGGCAAGCTGCTGCACCCCAGCGTCACCAATGCGATTAGACGAGAGATCAAGCACTCGGATGAAGTTGTTGTGCACGAGGCCACTAAGGATTCCCTTCAGCAATAAATCATCCAGGTGGTTATTGGGAAGCAACAACGAGTGCAGCGACGAAGACCTCCTCAGTGCGTAGCGTATGTTGAGTACATCCTCCTCACCAAAACCTATCATCTTCCAGTTAAAATCTGTTCCCACGTTGTTTACACCAAAGGTTAGGCGCAAGCGCTCTACATGCGGCATCCGTGAAAGAAGACATTCATGAATGTCGAATCGCGTCACCTGGCAAGGGAGATCAACGGTGTACACATATTTTCCGCAGAGGGTACAGAGAATCTCAAGCTGTTTCAACTCCTCACCGACAAGCTCGGCCGAGCGCAGGCCGGTCAGGTAGTCGCTAAGCAGACGCTCAAGGTAAAACTGCTTCCAACCCCCAGGAATCGGCGGAATGAGTTTCCCGCACGTTGCTTCCGTCAACTGCCCAAATGACCACCGCGCCTCGCAGCATCGGCGCCAGAACCCCTCGCAATGCACACGTGGCACGCTGACTGACAATGGGAGATCAACTGGAAGTCTCTCTTTGATCATGTCGTACAGTTTTACGTGGTCCTCGGAAAGCCCATCCGCTTCGGGTAGTTCAGAAAAGCTACCAGATATCACATCAGCACAGAGCGACACGAGTGTAGGAACAAAATACGATTGGTGCCACTGCGGCCGCTCATCATCCTCCTCAGCGGTAGTAGTGGCAGCAATCGACATCCCATGAACATGCCGCGCGTGTTCTCTCACCCGGACATGATGAAATTCATTCTGCCGCAACGACTTCTTCACCCGCATTCTTCCCTTCCCTTCTTAAATAATTAGACAATCAACAAGAGGTCAGAAAGAAGGATGAGAAATTCAGCAAAGTAATATCCGCCACAAGAATACACATAGACATATAATATATATATATACACACATCTCAGAGACACTCATGTCTCTGAGATGTGTGTGGCCAACGGAACTGGCGTTCTCACGCACACCAACTGCAAGAACATAATTTAAAAAAAAAAAAAAAAAAAAGAACGCATCCTCATCTTTACATAGCTACCTTGGGTGTTATATCACATCTCGCCTCCACGGCACCTAGACAGGCAGCGCGTCGTATGACACATTATACCCGTTCACATGACCCGCAATAAACATTTCCGTGGCAGTAGGTGCCACTGTCAACTCTACCACTTGCTGGCCATTGTTGTTGACTTTCGATTGCGCGTTTCCAAGGGATTTGATCCTCGAGCGGGTGCCGAACGTCGCTGTCACACGCATGTTGTACTTTCTTGTGTCATTGTAAAAAGCCCACTTCCCCTCGGTCTTATTGTTGATACGAAACAAAAGGCCGTTTCCACGGCCCTTGAAACAGGGCGTCACTTCCTTTGCAAAGTACGTCGGTCTGCCGTTCTCGTATGGCATGTCAGCTGCCCTTGTGTACACCAGCGTGTTGTCATTGTAACACAGCGTCAAAACCCCTGAATCCACACTGCAGAGAAAACCGGCTTCAAAGCCGCCTGTCAACGCGTCCTCCACAAGCATTTCCTCTTCTCCTCCCATCATTCTTGTCGAAATCATTCTTCCACATAGTTTGTCGTCCTGCAGCTTCGCTTTTCCCCGGATCATGTTGGACACCTTGGCGAGCACATCCACTTGGCTTTCGCTCGTATCTTTGGTGAGGACAAGCGATATCTGGTCATCCGATTGCACGGGCACACCATTGAAGCTTTCGAGCATGTACTCTCCGACAATGTCCTCCGGTATCAATGTGTGTATATAAACAAACACATTGGACTCGTTCTGCAAGACAAGTCGCTTCCCGTTGACAGAGACTCTCATACCAGACTCCATTCCCAGACTGAACCGATCCTCTGTCTCTTTCACCACGTCATCCACGTCATCCATCGTCGAAGCAAGCGTGCCCCGAAGGGTATTATCTTCCAGCGTCAACTCACCGCGAAGGGAGTTGCCAAACCTTGCAAAGACTGACAAATGCCTCTCCACACCAGAAACAATAACCAGCTTCGCACTGTCAGACGAGACGGGTTCGCCGTTGAACTCGATGAGGGTGTACCCGCCAACAATCCTCATCACCGAAATATCACGCTCAAAAACGAGTGTGTGTTGCTCTCCCACCAACGTCAATGTTTCACTTGTCCAGTGAACAGCAAAACCGGCATCAAATCCGCTTTTGAGGATTTCCTCTAGCACTATCTCCTGTTCATCAAGGATTATCTCCTCGTTCTCAGACATTATCTCCTCCTCCAATCCCACCATCGCACTGCTCTCGAGGCGTCCAACCAACTTGCCGTCTTCCATCTTCATCGAGCCGCGCAAAGTGCTGGCGACTTTGGCAACGACATCCACACCATCATTCTCAGCCAGCGAGAGGGTTGCCTTTACCTTACAGAGCTTGTCGTCGAGGCGCTGAAGGTGGTACTCTCCAAAAAAATCGAGATTCTCCATTGTAAAATTTTCTAGGTACGTCAGGAGTTGTTTAAACGAAATATATATATATATATATATATATATATATATATATATATATATGGAGAAGAGAAAGAATGAGAATCTAATATGTCGTGGATGTTAGGCGAACAGCTCGCTTTCAGCAGAATCTCAACAGGTAATCCTTCACAAATTACGGTAAAAAAAAAAAAAAAAAAAACTCCATAATACCGCCATACAATATGTACATCCTCACAAGGCAGGTAGGAAGATTGAAGAAAAAAAAAAGAAGAACCGCTGGTCCTCCCGTTGCCACATCAGACCTTCCACAATCCTTGTCCACGACGAGATGGAAGAAAAGATTTTCCCACAAGTACTGCAACAACCATGAGCAGAGCTGCTGACACTGCTGCTGCACCTGTAAACCTTCCAGAAGGTGCAGCAGACCGCCGCCGTGGGTATGGTTCACCAAGGCCTCTATTGAGCAGAGGAAATAGCCTGTGAGAGAGCGCATTATATGGGCGCAGAGAGGCTACAGCAACGCGGGTTGTTTTGAAAACGGGAAGAGTCGCCGAAGAACTTCCCGTATCGGTTGTCACGTCAAGCTGTCCCAGCGCGCACAGCTCAGCCCATGTGAAATGCCACTCAAATGGGAGGCTTGGCGCAAGAGGCTGAACGTCGAGAACAACAAACCTTAACGGCGACCCAACAGCAGCAGTGACATCTACGCCACCCTGTACGGCAAGCAGCACCACAGCATTTTTGTACGCGGGAAGACACCCCTCGAACCGACCCTGCAACCCTTCAAATACATTGACAATATGACGCTCCACCATCTCTTGTTGAGTGTCCCCAGAAGCTCCGAATAAAGCCGACACCACATTGACTTGCGCACCTACAGATTCCACACCCCGCAACTGACCTGAAAAAAAAAACACGCGAAAAAATGCCGAACACAGTAAGCGGCTCTGGTGGACGACAGCCAATACATCATGCCCGTTGCCTGACAAGCGCACACCACCCTTCTCCAGATTTCCTGCAGCGCTCCAGAGCTCTTCCAAGCGGTCATCAGTTAGCAACGAGCGCAGAACAAGGGTGTCAAGCCAGCGCACAAACGCTTCCTCTGCCGTGGCACGCTTCTCGCCACCCAGAATGACATCCACCTCTTGTTCCGTGAGGTTAAAGGAATCAAAAGTGTCGCAGGGCATATAGAGAGACCCATTTACAAATAACACGCATGACGAAAGGTGTGGAACAGATTGGCGTATCGACTTGCAAAGCAAGTCGAACTGTGCTCGCGTAGCCTGCGTAGGTGAACGCCACCCCAACAACACGTCGACAACGTCACCGTATGCACTAAGCTCAAGAAACGCATCCGGCATAGCCTCGCATGCCGAGCTAGTGGAATCTGCAGCAGAAACAGAGCCACCTCCATTAACCGAGGACAAGAAGAAATATCTAGGTGCCGCTTCGGAGTCTCGAGACTCGAAAAAATATCCCTGTCGATGCATGAACTCAATATACCGCACGTCTTGAAGTGCTCTCATCTCCGAATGTGCGACATCTATCGCAATCGCGTGCAGTGCATCCTCCTCCGCACTGTCACGCTTTACAAAACCTCCTACCTCTCGCTCAAACGTCTTCAATTTCAGAGTATAATCCCGCAAGAGATTTTGTATGCCGCATGCTTCCTCGCGCACCGCACGAGAAAACGCCTGAATATCACTGGGCCCAGATACATCCCCTCCACTCGGCTCGTCAACAAGGGTGTTGAGGGATGTCATGAGAAAGACCTATGTGAAACCCCGAAATAGCCTTGGAAGCTGCAAAAAGAGGCACCAGCACCAGACGCAAAATATAATGAGAAGGAAGACATCGCCAGAATAACACAGAATCCACCAGCAACCATCCAACCAAATATTCTCAACCGACCACAATAGCGGTAAAATGAGCCCAATCAGTGCAACCTCTCAAGGAATTTAAAGAAAAAAATTTTTTTACCGCACAGCACCCAAGAAAAAAATTTAAAACCCCATATAAGTGGCTAATCACATGCATGAAAACATTGTCCCCAAAACCAAAAGCTGCAGCGTTACCTTTCTGCAAAGAATCAGAGATTGGGGTATGTTCGGTATATATATATATATATATATGCCTTCTTCAAACCTCTTTACAAGGAAATGCTCAATCTCCATCGACGAGCATGTTCCCATCATCCTTGGTGAATTCAGCACCCCGGCGAGCTTGTCATCTTCACACTTGACAGGCCAAGCATTGTATTCGTCACGTTTCCGCTTGCGTATGGTTCGCACCTCGCACTTCTGTGAGAATCATTGTTGCATTTCCCCCCTGGAAATACCACGATCCGCCTTCCGTTGAATCCCACCAGATGCCATCTCTAGCGATAACCCTTGCGGTGCTGGCGCATTTTTCTGTCTTCGCCCGTTGTTGCTTGCCCCTCGGCCTTTCACGCCTTTGCGCACATCGCCCCCCCCCCCCCAAGCGTTTGAGGTTGACGGCGCGCGCGCCCGCAAAAAAAAAAAAAAAAGAAACACAGCACCGTCACGCCAAGCGGCGGCGGCGCGCGCGCCAAAGCGACACGCCGGGGGCGATAACCAGGAGCAGGGCGCGACGGCCGGCGCGGGACCTGCGGAAACAGCCCGCCTCCATCTCGCCGTGGGGGGCCCGTGCATTTGGCGGGCGGCGCCCCGCGGCGGCCGGCTCTTCGGGATCTTCTCTGGGAGGCGCCCCGGCCCCCTCTTCATTTCGTGCGAACCGCACGTTCTCTGCGCCCGACGTGATTTGTTGTTGTTGTTGCTTTTGTCGTTTCGCTCCCTGCATTCTTCTGTTTTTTTCCCTCGTCTTTATTCAAAGCCAGCTTTTTTAAAGTATCAGCGTAAAGATGTCCTTTTCAACAAGGTGCAAAATGATGTGGGGGTCGACAGTTACATTTTTTGAAAACGCTTTCGACAAACCAAAGGAGCTGATTGTGACTCGTGATGTCGTGAAGAATGAACGGAGTACGAGGCGGAGGTCGGCGTCCAGAAACGCATCCGCGCATGACATCCATGGATTTCCGCCTGGTCCAGAGGAATATTATGCAGGACCACCGGGCTTTCCACCTGGTCCAGAGGGATATTTTGTAGGACCACCGGGCTTTCCACCTGGTCCAGAGGGATATTATGCAGGACCACCGGGCTTTCCACCTGGTCCAGAGGGATATTATGCAGGACCACCGGGGTTTCCGCCTGGTCCAGAGGGAACTTATGCAGGACCACCGGGGTTTCCGCCTGGTCCAGAGGGAACTTATGCAGGACAGCCGGAGCTTCCACCTGGTTCAACTCCTCCGTCTGGGACAAATCCAGGGTCATAACCTTTGTAGGGCATTGGCGCGCTGATTTGTTTGTTATTGGAGGATCTCTCAAATATGCCTCCAAGAACTTCCCATAGTTCTGCAAATGACGTATTTTATTAGCAAATGACCTTTTTGTTTCATATCAATCTTCTACTTACCAGTTTATCTTTGATACTCAATGTCAACCTTCTTTTCTTTCTGTTTTCGTGTATTTTGGCATGTGTTTACATTGTATTTTTTTTTTCTCCTTATGTATGTTGTCAACAACTTTGGCTTTTCGTGTTATGAGGCCGTTTCTCTGGTAGCCTTCCCCTCACCCCTCCCTTCTAATTTATACCCAGGTTTTTTTGTCCTCCCTACATATGAACACAAGCGGACACGGTAGCGTCTAGTCTTTTGCTTCTCTGTTGCTTTTCTCCTTGACACCCCCACCCCCCAGATGTGTTAACTGCGCCGTCTATTTCTTTCCCTATCATTTTCTCTCTTCTTTCGGGGAATTTTATCTAAGTAGTTTAAACCGAAATTTGGGGCGATATGTGGCCGAGGTGTGTGCTGGGCCTTGGTACGTCAAGAACAGTGCTTTGTTGTGGTACATACTGCGCCTCTGATACTTTTTTCGTCCAAAGACGTTTCCAATCAATGGATGAATCAAGTCGCGATGTCGTGGGGTCAAGGAAGTTGGACTGTGCGTCCACTGTGGACTCTTCAATGTGTAATGTGGCGGCAGGTGAGTCACCTGCCTCGAGAAGTGTACAACGCAAGGATGAAGTGCTGGGCAGGGAGATTCTCAATGGGACATCTCCAAAGACCCCGCCTCGCCCCGGAAAGGCATTTGTAGGGAGCAAGGTAGCTGCCTCCGGGGGCAGCTTCTCTACTCCTTTGCAGAATAAAGGGATTGCTGATGTTGGCTCTCGGGCGCCCGTAGCAAGGAATTCTTTTATGCAGAAGCTGACTGAGATGGAGAAATCCGAGGTAGTCAATGGCCTGACAAGCACTCTTTCTCTTCAGGCGAACGAACGGAGACGTGAGGAAAAGGTGCTGAAGGAACGTGAGAGTATGCTTGTCTTCCGTGATGTTGGTATGGACCTAGATAAGCCAATTCTGTCACGTGACGTGTTCCTTGTTTTAAAGTATTTTCGATATGGCATCGAGTTTGCCGTGGATAATGAGTTGGAGCGGATGCTGCGATACTTTAATGAGCATGCCTTGAATGAACTTAAGATAATACAAAATAGCAAACTTATGCGTGGTCCAGGAGTTCTCAGTCGGAAGAGGAAATATTTAGGTCTAGGAGAGCTGCCGTTTCAAGTAACGCCTTTGTTCCCACTCGTAGAGGCCACCAACATGCTTCAGTTTTGCCATTACCCGAAGGAAACGGATCAAAAGGTGGTTGAGCTCCTTGGATCCAATTCTTTCTCCGCCTCCTTTTGCCGGAAAGGGAGGAATACCGATTTGAACCCTATTTCGAAGATGCGTCTCTTTGGTGGAAAAGACGCCGCACAAGTGTCCACAATTTCTCACTTGACGTTTCGCCGACCTGCTCTCATCATCTTTTCCCAGTTGGGGCAGAAATTTGGCGCGCAGGCCGACCTGGAGTGGCGACGTCTGGGATATGCAACAACTCATCCCTCGCTTCTTCAATACTTCCCAAAGGTCGATGCTACAGGTGATGGTCATATACCGAAGCCACTTGAGCAGCACGATGGAGGGCTTCGCCTCCGCACTGCAGAGGCTTCACGTGGTTTCAAAGGGCACATTATGCCACTAGACGTTGTCTCACTGCGTAGCATGGATGTGTACAAGTATCGGTGGGTGCATAAGCTCTACGTGCGCCGATTTGCCCGGTCACTGCTTTCCCCTGCATCATCATCCCTCCCTGAATGTGTTACCGATGATGCTAATATCGGTGGGTTGATCACGGCGACAACCACATTCGTCGGATGCAAGTTACTTGAGCCGTTTTACTCCGTCTTGGGTTTGCGGAACTACCTTTCTCCCCATGTGTTGCTGGTGGACCATGAGGGAATGATTAGGTGGTTGAGCGCTGGTTGTCCAGATGAATATGAGAAGGAGAGATTTCCCGCACTGCTGAAGCAGTTGGAGGAGGAGTATTATCGAGCTGGTGGTCGGTCTTAAGCCCCCCCCACCCAAAAAAAAAATCCCAGCTCTACGCTCCTGAGGTTGTGTTACTGGCGCTGCTTCCTTTTTATCTCGTGTAGATGATTTAGGTGTTACTCTTCTCGTGTGTAGCATGTCAGTATCAGTCATCTATCCGTCCCTTTTTTTTTTTTTTTTCTTGTTGCTGTTGTTGTTGTTGTTGAGCTGGTAATAGAGCTAAATGGATCAGCACGCCTCTTCTGAGGGCTCGTCGGTCGATCACCGTCGTTTAGAGACTGAACAGGAAAGCAATGATCAGGTCAGCATGGCGAATGGGTTAACAGGTATTCAGCAGTGTTGCTCGTATTGTGGTGAAGAAGATCCTCGCTCTCTTGCCATGTGCAATGCCTGCTCGAGATGGTTTTGTAACGGTGGACATGGCACTAGCGGCTCACATGTTATTTTGCATCTCGCAAGGAGTAAACACCGTACGATACGCTTACATGCTGAAAATTTGCTTGGTGATTCGACACTGGAATGCTATGTTTGTCGCTCAGCCAATGTGTTTTCTCTGGGTTTCATGCCATCGAAGGAGGAGTCTGTTGTTGTACTTGTTTGTCGAGAACCATGTCTTCACTCCAAGACGTTGCGAGACCTGAACTGGGATTCATCTACGTGGCTGCCATTGATTTGCGAACGAAGGTTACTCTCGTGGATTTGCAAGGTGCCCAATGTCCCCTGCAAAAAACTGACCCTGCACGACATTGCGACACTTGAGCTAAGTTGGAACTGTAAGGAGAAGCAGCCTGTAGACACTGAGGAAAAGGCACCTCCTGTTCCCTTACGCTTCAAAGATGGTGAAGAGTACATTAGTGTCTTTTCATCATTGATATCAATGGACTCTCAAGTTTCGCGGGAGAGAAAGGAATCTCTTATGGGTGACATTCCTTGTAGGTTGCAAAAAAGATTCGGTAGGAAATACTTTTTCGTCTTGAAGCAGTTGCCACTTTCTGAGGCTGGAATTCATAGGGGTGACTGCGCCTCAATTAGTGCCAAGAACAACGCTCGTAGGTTGAAAGGTGTTCTCACTGAAATCACGAGATCTCTCTCTGGTGATGAAGAGGTTGTGTTTGAAACGGAGGTTTCGCCCTCCTTGAAAGATACTGATGCATTGAACGAGGTTCTCGCCGCCTCCGTTGTTAATTTTGCTATTGAGTTTGATGACATTGCTGATCAGCGAAAACGCAAAGCACTGTATGAAATGGTGAATGGATGTGCCCCGTTATCTGCGTATCTTTACTTCACTTTTCTTGGGCAAACAGATGAGGCCGCAGTTCGTTTTTCTGAACTGGGGTTTGATCTCCACCCGCAGCGGATATCAAATCTAAATCTCTCGCAGGAAAACGCTCTGAGGACGGCGTTGAAAAATCCATTGACGCTCATTCAAGGACCACCCGGCACGGGCAAAACCTCTACCAGCGTCGTCATTGTGTGTCAGTTGCATTCCAGGATTCAGTCCCAGATTTTGGTTTGCGCCCCCAGCAACGTGGCTGTTGATCACCTCGCTGAGAGAATATCAGCGAGAGGTCTAAAGGTGATACGTTTGCAGGCCCACTACCGTGATGCAGTACCAGGTTCTGTCATGCACATCGGGCTGGACAAACAGGTCGAGGATTTTATAGAAACGTGCAAAGGTGAACAACTGCTAAAAGAGTTTTTGAAGCGGATCAAGGCAGGTGAAACATTGAGCGATGAGGAGTATATCACATATAAAAAAAAGGTGAGGCGCATTGAGGAGTTGCTTCTTCTTAATGCCGATGTGATATGCTGTACCTGCATCGGTGCAGGTGACATGCGCCTTAAAAGCATGCGCTTTAAATATGTTCTCATTGACGAGGCAACGCAGGGAACTGAACCAGAAACCTTAATACCCTTGGTGCATGGGGCGAAGCAGGTGTTTTTGGTGGGAGATCACTGCCAATTACGCCCTGTGGTGCTTTCATTGCCTGCGGAGAAAGCTGGGCTGCGTCGGAGCTTATTTGAACGACTTTTGCTGATGGGTCACCGGGCAGTGCGGCTTGATGTGCAGTATCGCATGCATCCATGTTTGTCACTGTTTCCCTCCAATTATTTTTACGAGGGAACGTTGCAAAATGGAGTCACAGAGGAGCAACGTGACGCATCAAAGGTCTTCCCGTGGCCAGATCCCACCAAACCGATATTCTTTTACAATACAACGGGAGCGGAAGAATTGGGGGCAGATGGAAGCTCGTACCTTAACCGAGCTGAAGCCGCGTTGACTGAACAATTTGTAACCAAACTCATACAGGATGGAGGTGTGGAACCTGATGACATCGGCGTCATCACCCCTTATGGTAGTCAGTGCCGGTATTTGAAGAACTATTTTATCCGGTGTGGAAATCTTCCAGATTCCGTCTATGATCGTGTTGAAGTGTCGTCTGTTGATGCCTTCCAGGGAAGAGAAAAAGAATTTATTATTCTTTCATGCGTCCGGAGCAACCACCGCCAGGGAATTGGTTTTGTGGTCGACTGGAGGCGGCTCAATGTTTCCCTGACACGTGGAAGGCGTGGTATGATAATTATGGGAAATGTGCAACTTCTATCGAGGCACCCACCTTGGCATGCACTCCTCCAGCACTTGATGTCGATGTCGCTCATTGTGGACGGTCCTATCGGTGATCTTGTACCCTCAAGGGTGGTGTTGCAAAAGCCAAAGAACAAGATTCAAGAAGACCAGGTAAAAGAAGTTCCAAACCAGGAATGACGATGCCAGTACTTTCACTATCTCCTTTTGTTTCTAATTCCGGTTCTTGCAATGAGGTGCAGTCAATCTCACTCACCCCAATCTTCACCTCTTCGTGCTTGGCTTGGGAAACGAGGGTGAAATTGCGGTGTGTTTCCCCCTCTTTTAGAAACTTGCGAAAGGAACGTGCAACA
>JASANX010000876.1:0-37983 GCA_030849745.1 Trypanosoma scelopori | reverse complement strand
CGAGCCGATGTGTAGTCACGGCGAAGGGGAGGAGGAGAGGCGCCGTCAGCGTCAACTTCTCTAATGGTCATGAATGATGGCAAGTCTTTCGGAGACGCCCCCTTGAGGGGATTTGGTTTCATCCCATTGCAATGATGAAGTCAGCATGGGTGGGGATTTAGTGGAGGGCAAAAATGCGGATTCTTCTTCATTTCATGGCTTTGAAGAAAAGGCCCTTTTCCCACTATATTTCTTCCAGATTTTTCCATTGTAGGAGCTATCAATCAACTTGTTCAGTACGTTGGCTGCATCCGGACGTATAAAGGCACACAGACACAAATAATAATAGTAATAATAATATATTACGAGGTAGTGGGGTGCGTACAGAGACGAGGGGTTGTAGTTATATATTTAACAAAAAAAGGAAGACATCAGCAAAAGGGCGTTGTTTAGTGTTGGGCAGCTTGCGTTTGACTATGTATCAGTTTTGTACGCCCTGGCAACAGGACAAGGGCGTCATGAGCGGCGCCTCTGTGTGTCATGTCCCACGCTTCTCCACTCTCTCGCTGAGTGTTGTCTGGACGTTGGGTTTTATTGCGTCGTTGACGGCGGGCGTGTTGGCAGATGTGTTTCAAGCCAGCGCACCGGTATTTCCTCTCGGACCCGTTGCGAATCTTGCCCTTGGGTTCAACGGGCTGTGTGCACTGCTGTCCATTTTCATCGGCTACAGCCTCTGGGATTCGTACAGCTTATATCAGCCCTTCGCTGGTGGGGAACACTACGTTCTGCTACAGTTCAGTGGCTGGACCACCGTATCCATCTGCTCCGTGCTTATGGCGGTGTATCTTCTGCAACTGCAGCCGCCTGCGTACAGGTATGGTGCGCTTACAATACTGGAGGGTTTTGCTTCTGTGGGTAATGTTTTCTTGGTCGTTTCTCTGCGTTTCTTTGCATCATCCGAGGCTCGGAAGCAGAACAATGATGATCGTGATGATGTGCAACAACCGCAAGGTGTGGTGAAAGGGGAGGGGATACCTTTTCTAAGGTCCACGCTACACAGCCCCAATTCCGAGTCTGGATTAGTTGTCATCTTTGTTCTTTTGCAAATGTTGCTGTGCAGCGTTGGTGCAATGTTTCGCAGTGTGTCATGGCTCGCTATGCTGATGTTCATTGGTTTTCACATAATGTGCGGCTTTTTGATTCATGCGGTGATTAAATGGGAGCACAAGAGGGGTTGTGTGCTCCTCACTGGGCCGATGGAAACATTGTACTTTGTGCTTTCCTCGATGTCATATTTGGCTGCACTTGCTGGTGGCTTTGCCCTCCTCCGCACCGGCGCGGATGCTCCGCAAATGGTGTTTGGTGTGACTGCCTTTGCTGCGTTTGTTGGTGTTTCCTCCATGCTGGTGCTGGCGAGGACGATGCGATTTGAGGTGCGCCACGTGCCGTTTCATGCAGTCGTGGTGCGATATGCCCGTTTCGCGCTCTCGGCAATAGCGGTGATGATGGTGGGCTTTGCAATTGGTATCACGTACTATGTGAAGGCGCAGGGAGACCACTGCGAGCAGACTGTGAATGACCGGGCGTGGATCAACAGCCTGCTGTTTTGCCAAACACTCGTCGTGCTTTTTCTGCTCATTTTATCACCTGTCACACACCTTACCGGGCACGTCATTTACGGTGAAGCGTTTAGTTTTTTTCAGCCCTTTCGTGGCTCTGTTGCGTTCGTTGTTCTCCAGGGCTTGGGCTGGTCATTCTTCAGTGTAGCTATTTTTTGCGTGACATTTCACATGACGGCAACCGGTTTTCGGTGGATCCTTTTTGCATCAGCAACTGGTATCATGGGTCAGTTCTTCATTCAACTCTCTATCGAGGCCTTTTCTTCCAGTAGCCTTGCCGCATCAGGGCAGCCAATGCATAATGTGAACGATGTCAAGCTGGATCACAAGGAACAGGGGATTCTCAATGGTGAACTGATTGTCAGTTTTTTGCTACAGCTCACCTCTTTTATTCTACACTTGGTGGTGGACATCTCTGTAATGCAGCACGAAAACAGTCCCTTTATTCAAAAAAATGTACTAATCGGTTTTGCGTGTCTGGCCTTTCTAGTGAGTGTGCCACTGGCACACTTTTCCGGGACTGATAAGGGCATTCCGCTATTCCGCCCGTTTCAGGGGAGTGGAACATATGTTGCGCTGCAAGCACTCGGGTGGACCATGTACTCTCTCTTTGCGCTCAAGTCTATTATCAGGCTTCTGGCTTCTGCGAATGGTGTGAGCTCCCTGTACCTCATCCCCGAGCGCCCTCCCATGCTCTGGTTCACGCTGGAAAGCCTTCTACAAACTGTACCACACCTGTTGATTGTTCTTTCGATTATAGTAGAGGTACGTGCCTTTATTTCGAGACCGCGTAAATATTGTTCAGTGTTGGACGCATTGGGACTCATTAAGGGCGAACTGGAGAAGCATTTGGAGACGCATACATTAAGTGAACAGAAGGATTTGCAGCTGTCGCTGCAGACTCTCGCTCAAGTGAGCCTCTCTGCACATGGTATAGTGTACGATAGGCGACATTTTCGGTTTACTCAGGTTGGAGCCGCTGCAGCAAATAGTAGCACAGAGGCGACCGTAGAGAAAGGGAGAATAGATGATGATGATGATGGTGAAGATGATGTGTTCTCTGTCTTTTTGAATGGGACCGAAGTGCGTCATGGAGCTGCTGCACTTCTTGTTCTAATACTCTGCTTTGCCTCTGCAACTGGATATATAATTGCGGCACTTTGGTCATCCACAATACCCCTTGTTGGTCTTGTCTTTACTGTGGCTGGCTTCGCAGTGTGTACCACTTCTTGTGTGAGCGCACACTGTGTGTATGGAGCCCTGTTGCATGACCGAACTGGGACATACACATTCCTTATGCCGTTTAAGGGTGGTCCTGTCTTTGTAGCGCTTCAAATTGCCGGTTGGGTGAGCTACGCGTGCACTGTTCTTGCCACACTCATGTACACGCTGGATGATATTGGGAGTCAAATTACTCTGCCCATAGGGGCGCTGTTTTCGGTATCCAGCCAGCTCTTAATTTTTTGCTCTATTCCTAAATTTGACGCACGGCGCAGACGTCAGACGTACTTGGAGGAGAACGGCGAAGGTGTGGTGGCGATGCTTGTATTTCTTGGCGCCTTCTTCTTTGCACATTTGTATTTACACGTGCAGAGGCTTTTCAGTGAGCGTGGCGATACCGATTTCAGTGTCAGTTCTTCTGGCCTGAATACTGATGCGTATATTGCATTGACACCCAGGCGAGTAAAGTTGCCCTTCTTCCTCTCAGTACTGAGCATGGTGGTCACCGTGCCGTTTCTACTCATCACACTGAACCGATCTGCTAAACGTTGGGAGGCGGTGGCGAAGTCCTCTATTGACAGGGCGCAGAAGGACGACATGGATGACGATAGGCAGCGTGAGCGCCGTCGATCACTCATCGCTGTTATTGGCGTTCAGGTGGCGGAGATCATGATGTTGCTACTGAGCGTAATCACACCCATGACATTTGCGTTCTCTGCATATTATATGCTTTACAGCCATCATCACGATATGATGCGCATGGTTCAGTATTTGTTCCCACTGAAACTGGTGGCCGGTGTCATTGTTCTCATGTTGTCTCTTGCACCACACGCGGTGTGTGGGGGGTTACGCGGTTGTGTGGATAAATTCAAACATTTCTTCGTGACCTGTTTTGTTTATTCCATCGCCACCGTTTCTGTGATGCTAATTTGCCTTCCAGCGCTGCTGCTGCCATTTCACTCTGTAGGCGCCTACTACTCCGTCATCTCATCCGTCGTACTGGGTGTGGGCGCCACCTTTCCGCAGGTGCGTACGTTTATTCGGTTCAGCATGTACGCCGTTCTGGGCTATGCGACCTATCTTGCATACCTTCGTGCAGTCGAGAGCGAAACGGTACTCTCGGCGATTATGACGCTGCGGTTTTACGCCGTGGATGTGGTGCAGTTGCTGTGGTGGCTATGGTACCTTCCCTCCTACGAGGGGCGGCCGGAGGAAAGCGGGGCGCATCGCAGTCTGACCTTCACGCGGTGGGCGCAAAAACACCTTTTCGCCAATATGGAGAAGTACTTTGATCTTCGTATCATTCTTGATGATGAGGAATCGGTGAACTTGCGTGATTGCAACAACCGGTACATTTTCTCCTTTCATCCTCATGGTGTTTTCTCGGGGACCGCTCTTGTATGCACTTATACGAATGCGTGGCGAGAAAAAATTGGTGAAAATGAGAAATGCTACGTTGCTACGCACGCGGCGAGCGTCATATTCAATTCGCCACTTGTGCGGGACTTCAATCTGAGGCTTGGGGCGTTGAGTGTGACGCGGTCTGCAATCGCAAGTAACCTCGCCCGTGGGAACAGCTCGATCATCGTCACAGGTGGCCAGGCGGAGTTGCTGCTGACACAGCGTAGTACGACGGTGATGTCGCTTGTAACGTACCATCTGGGGTTCGTGAGACTGGCACTGCGCCACAAGGTGCCACTGGTGCCGCTTCTGTGTTTTGCAGAGCAGAATGTTCTCGACATTCTTCACTTTCCGCGCTTGCAGCGAGCCACACTGCGCCTGCTTGGCTTTCCATTTCCCATTATTCCCTATGGCAGACTGCTGCTCCCGCTACCAGACCCCGTGCCACTGGTGCTTGTCGTTGGCTCCGCAGTGCCAACACCTCCCGGTGCCGACCCTGACAACCCAAAGGACGTTGAGGCTCTTGCCGATGTGTACTTTTCGTCCCTGAGGGAACTCTTCTACAAGCACCGTGCGGAGGCGGGGTATCCGAATATGGATCTGGTTCTCCACAGGAAAGCCGGATAGAGGGGACATGTAAGAATAGCGCACCAGGCTTTATTCTGTGATGGGCAGCGCTGAACAGCAACTGCATGGCGCGACGATGCTTTCCCTGTTTATGTGAGGATGGTGATGAGAAGATGGTGCTAGTAAGAAGTTGCGTGAGAGGATAACCTTGACGCCTGTGGGAGAGGGAAAACTGAGAGGTATATTTGCAGCCACTTGCGCATGTGTGTTTGTCTTCTTTTTTTTTTTTTTTTGTGCGCGTGTGTGTGTTCGTTACGGGGCTTATTTTCATGCCACTTCAATTATTATTTCTCCTGCGCCACCCAAAACATCAACAACAACAACAACAAAAAAAAAAAAGGCCATTGGCGCAGCTGATGCAAAATAATAACAATAATTAAGGACGCAGACTAAAGGGTAAAGAAAAAACACGCCGACACGGGGAAGGGGCATCAAGTAACGGGAAGAAAAGACGGACTGTGAATTGAACGGAGGCGCGAGAGCACCAACAGAAATAAAACGAAGACTTCGTTTTTGTTTGGTTGGTTTATTATCAAAAGTTTGCGAAAAGAATGTGCAACGAGATGCGGGGTTATTACAACACACAAGTTTATCGGCGTACACACCAGTGAAACAACAAAAAAAAATTTTTTTTTGTTTCCAAGTCGTGATTCGCTGAAGAAATAATTTTGGAGAACTTTTTAAACAAAAGCGTTTTTTTTTTTTTTTTCTTTTTTTTTTTTTTTGTTCGTCTTGGTGTCCAAATGAGTGTTCCCTCCTCCTCCTCCTCCTCCCTGCAGGATCGCCTCTACCGGGAGGAGGAGGAGGAGGACCCACAGACACACACATACACACGCACAAGAAAAAGAAAAGAGAAAAACGTTGCTGAAATGGGAATGTAATGAGTCTCTTGTCATCATTGGTGTTTTTGCCCCCCATTGTTTCTTATTATTATTGTTTACTGTTAATGATGGCAATTGGAGAAGGGCATTTGCTTTTGATGAGGAGGAGTGTGTTTCGTGTGGCCCGTCGCAAGTGGGGCCAACGGACGTGGTCACCAACGGCATCGGCTGGTGGTGCTGCGCCGGCAAATGGTGTCAGTGCTCAGGAGGCTCTTCAAATTGCCTACCGCCCGATGCCGTTGCCTCAAACTGTTGAATACGAGGAAGACTTTGGTCATAATATGATGATTCACCGCGAGTTCATATCAAAGCGGCACCGTGACGGGATGAGCTTCGATATCGGCGCGCTGGCGTACAGCGAGGTGGAGCTGCGTCGCGGAAAGCAGCACCTTGCTGGCATCATGAATCGTGAGCGGCGTGGCGTCGCCATTGGCACTGCTGGTGCGCCTGATGACCAGGTGCGGCTACAGACTGATGTGGATGCAAGCACGAGAGAGGTGACGAGTGCGCGTTTTCTCTTCAATGAAAAGCGTCTCATGTTTTGTGACCGGTTTCAGAATTTCTTTCGGGGCCGCCTGAAAGGTGCCAACGCGCCTCACGGCACTGGTGGCGCTGGGGACGACGCACAGTCCCTCTTTTCTTTGATGGAGGCGTGTGCTGTGATTTACGGTTGTGAAACCAACACCGCGCGGGAGGCGTACTTTCGCATGTTTCTTGCGCTCGATCTGGACTCGCTCGAAGAGGAGGATGAGGCGCTGCGAAACCGCATCGCTGAGGCAAACGCCGTGCAGCAGGCGCTCGAGGAAAGGGCGGCGAGAGGAACTGCACTTGCATGGCAAAACATGGAGGAGGGGCAGCAGGCGGGTGAATGCCAGCTGCTCCATGCCGCAAGCAGTTCCATTCATCACGCAGGTGATTCCGGGAGTAATAATAATAATATTAGTAATGGTAATAATATTAGCGGTGATGATAACGCCTTCATCGCCTCGATTCCTGAACTCTCTCTCTTTGCAGATTTTGATCAGAATCAGCAGGTGGGGGTGCGGGGTGAGACGGAGGGGAAAGTAGCAGCAGTAGCAGCAGTAGCAGCAGTAGCAGTAGTAGAGGGGGAAGCCGGGAGGACTCGCGCGAATGATGCGGACTCGGGCTCCCCGTACGCCACTACACCCCAATCCAGTCACAGTGCATCTTCCCAGTCTCATGTTCTGCTGCCAGAAGAGTTCGAGGAGTACGCACCAATGTACCGCACCTATCTCGCCCATGCGAGTGGACAAAGCCGCATCGCCACATACGATTTTTCGTCGCTCGGCTCAACTAGCATCACCGCCGAGCGTCGTCGCTGGCGCGCGTTAATGGACATGATTGTGATGGAGGACTACCACAAGATGACCGAGGAGCAGGTGATGGATGCGGCTGTGCTCAGTGAGCAGCTTCACACGGTTAAATTCTTTGACCTGAAGGTTGGTGACACGGTGCGGGAGATCGTGCAACTGCATCAGCGGGAGACCGGTAACGGCTCTTCACTGAATCGAGACACCCCTCTAGAGGCCTCGCCGAACCATCCAGAGCGACGGGTATGAGAGAGAGGGATATGCCCACAGATTTGCCTGCGTCATTTCTGGTTGACATCTCCTCTCAGTTGCACTGGCGCTGCTCCATTCATTCACCTTCTTTTGTGTGTGTCTGTGTTTATGCGGTTGCCTCCTCCTCAGCAATGCAGTGTAACTGGAGCGGTGCCTTTCCTCCTCCTCCTCCACTCTTTTTCTTTTCTTCGTTTCCTCTGTTTGTGGGTGGTGATGGTGGGTGGTGGGGCAGTAGCAGCAGCAGCAGCAGAATCACACGTATCGCGAAGGTAAGCGAAAGGAAGGAAGGAAGGAAGGAAGGAAGGATACCAAACGCAGGAAGAAGAAGAAGAAAACCAAACAAGGGGAAAAAAAAAGTGTCGAGGGAAATGTCGCAGTTGAGTTCTGCCAATGCGACGAAGTTCTGGGACCTTGACACGGCCTACGAGGTGAAGATGTTTCCCACACGAAGTCCCGTTCGGGCCCTCAAATCATTTCTCTTCGACAAGGAGGTGCTGAGTGTGAACGGCTCCACTGATACCGGTGAAGATCTGAAAGTGTCGCATACACTCAGTTTGGAGAAGCGTGAGTCCTCGCTACCACGCCTGCCCATCCCGCCGCTGCACCACACCTGCGAATTATACATGAAAACCATTCAGGCCATCGCCACTCCGGAGGAATACTTCTACGCAAATAAGAAAATGGAGGAGTTCCTGAAGCCTTGTGGCACGGGGGAGCTGCTGCAGAGCCTACTTGTTAGGTGGGACGAGACGTGCGACCAACCGAGCTGGCTTGAGGAGTTTTGGGATGACTCCTATCTTTGTACACGTGACCCCATACCGGTGAATGTGAATTACTTCTTCCAACTACAACTCCACCCAAGGCAGTTAAATGAAGCTTGCCGCATCTCACAAGTTGGGCGTGCTGCGAGCCTTCTACATGCTGCCACAGAGTACTACCTTTCAATCCTTCACGGCACGGTGAGGAGTGAGTGCGAGCGTGAAACACCAGTCTGTATGAGTCAGTACCGCTTTGTATTTTCTACCGCACGTGTTCCGGGTCTTCATCGTGATCGAAAAGTTTGCTATTCTACGAAGCCCCTTACTGCTGATGAAAAGAAGTCGAAGTTTGCCGAGTATGTTGCTCTTGAACCCGACCACTGCGTCGTCATAGTTCGCAATAAATTTTTCAAGCTTCGGGTGCTGCATGAGGACGGCACACAGTACAGTCTGGAGGAACTGGTGTTGGCGTTGAAGCACATTGAGATCCTCGCCACGTCGCAGAGGGACCCAGGCGCCCCAGTTGGTCTTTTTACGACGCTTGACCGTACAGACTGGTTTCACACACGGGAGAGGCTCAAGGCACTTGGAAATGCTGAAGTGTTACTTACTATTCAATCTGCAATAATCTGCCTCTGTCTTGACGGTGCCGAGGTGACGTCACCGGATGACGCCGCGCGTCTTTTTCTTCATGGTCCTGGAACCAATCGCTGGTTTGACCGTCATAACATCATCGTAACGCGTGATGGCTACGCTGGTATCAACTGGGAGCACTCCGTTGGAGACGGCGGTACCACGCTTCATGTCGCTGATTTCATGTACAGGAGGGATTGTGAGCGCTTCTTCACCGATGATGACGTCGACGCACTTGTGGAGAAGCCGGAGGAAGCGCAGCTCCCTTCTGGCATGGTGTTGCAGTTACACTGGTCTCTTGACAAGGGTCTCGACAGCCTCATGAAGGCGGCCTTTACAGATTTTAAGTTATTGATTCAGAGCAATGATACACATGTGATGCATTTTCAGCAATTTGGCGGTATTCACCTCAAGCACAAGGGTGTGTCTCCTGACGCCTTTGTGCAGCTGGCACTGCAGCTTACTTACTACCGACTCTATGGGCGCAACTGTGCGACGTATGAGGCTGCCAGCACACGCACCTTCAGCCACGGGCGGACAGAGTGTGTGCGAAGCGCGACTCGTGAGGCGTATGAATTCTGTCGCGCTGCCACAATGCCATTGCTCCAAACGGTGGTGGGGTCGTCTTCACCAACGCAGCGCGAGCTTCTGCTCGCCGCAATCAGTGCCCACACTAATTACATGAGGCTGGCGAAAAAGGGCTTTGGTGTGGATCGCCATCTGTATGGTCTCCGAGTTATGGCACGAATGCATGGTATTAAACTTCCAGAGTTTTTGACGGATGTGTGTTTCCAACGCAGTGCTACTTGGACCTTGTCTACATCGCATTGTGGCAGCAGCGCCCTTGACGCATTCGGCTTCGGTCCTGTCGTCTCATCAGGATTTGGCATAGGCTACATGATCAAGGGCAAGGAGATCGAGTTTGTCATTACAGCCAAGTCCACGGACCCCTTCACATCTGTCACTGTGCTTGCCTCAATGCTGCAATCGTCCCTTATGCATATGGACGCCATTCTGCAAAGTGATTTGCTGGGTGATAATGCGAAGGGTCACACGTTGGTCTTTTCGCATCCGTGCGGGTTTAACGACTTTGAGTTTACCCAAGAAGAGGGATTCATTTATCAACGCTACGAGAAGAAATCCCTGCGTGAGCTCGCAATGACCATGCCTGAGGTACGGGATCGTGCTGAGTTATCGGAGAGCTCTGCAAATGGCTGCTCTTCGGGCGGGTCTACAAACATGCCACCATTCCACTCCTGAGTCCGAATTGATGGTGGAGGAGGTGGTGGTGGTGTGGGGGCACGTGTGCGCCGCCAGGTGATTGCCACGCTGCAGCAGTCCATCACAGCGAGTGTAGAAAAAACAAGTGGATGCCAGTGCAAAGGGTTCTGCCTCCTGTTGTCTCTCCCTCTCTCTCTCTCCCTCTTGCCAGTTCAAGTGTTCTCTTCTTGTTTATATTTGCATGTATGTGTGCGGGAGTGTTTGTGCATGTGGATAGAAATTATTTCGGAAACGTACAACAACCTCCTCCTCCATCGCATTAAACAAGAAAGGCAAGAGGAACACCAGCAGCAAATGATAGTGGGAATGGCAAGAGGCAGAGGGGAGGGGGTGGACGGTGTTGTGTGAGCGGGGACGGTGTTGTGTGAGCGGGGACGGTCGATCGCTGGACAGCACGGCCACTTCTACTCCACCGCCCTCTCTTATTGCCCGTCTCACTCAATCGCCACACGCCTCCCTCATCCTCCTGCTGCTACCCTGCCCTTTTCTTTTCTTTTTTTTTCTTTTCTTGTTTGTTTGTTTCGGTGGTGTGTGTGTGTGTGTGAGGTGGGGTGACTTTCTCTTAACCATTCTTACGTTTTACTGTTTATTATTCCCCTTGGCAGACTTCTCTCTGGTGGAGGTTTGAGAACTTTTGCCACAATTCTCCCCCCCCCCCCCGGCAGCTGCTCCTTTTGAGGGTGGCGGTGGGGCCTTGTGGGTCCAGAAACACAATACATTTGCACGTGCACGTGTGCCGAGAGGAGAAAAAAATATATATTTATTTGTCATTTCCCCCACCACCACCACCACCACCACCACCAGACACCAATGCGATGATGAAAACCCAACAACAAAACGAAAACGAAAACGAAAACGACATCAACATGATGTAACAAAAAAAGGAACCAAAAAGTTTTTTTTTTTTTTTCTTTTGTGGTGGTGGTGGTGGCGGGGGAAGTACTTGACGCTCTCGCACATTTTTGTTTTGGCGCTCCCCATCTGAACCCTACACACGCACACACACCGTCTCTCTCACCGCCCAACCCACCTGCCGGTTTGTCCGCAATGCCATGAGTTCGTTGGGGGTTTGCACGGTAAACCCCTGACGGGTTCAATCGGATGACGCAACCGGGGGCTTTGATGGGCCTCTGGTTTTGTTGCTTCTTTGGGTGAACTGCCAGCCGCAATTTTTTTTTTTTTTTTTGCGCCGTGCTTTTGATCTTCGTTTTGCAGTTATTTTTCTCTTTTTTTTTTTTGCGCATGTTGTTAATTCTCATTGCTGTTGTAGTACCATCCCCCCACTCCGCTTGTGCGCAATGACATCTCTGCTTGCGGTGGCAGAAGACAGAAATCCATTGAAACACCCACACGTACATACATACTTGTATGTGTGTATTTGTGCCTCTTTCCGTCGCACAAGGTCGAGATGTGCCGCGTAAAAACAACAAACCCCTCAAAAAAAGAAACAGTGGTTGGAATGCACGTCCGTTGTACGTTTATATCTCCTCTTTTTTTTTTTTTTTTTTTGGTTTTGGTCAATGGATTTGACACAACAACAACAACAACAACAACAACACAAAGAATGGAGAGATTTGGGGGGGGAAGAAGACGGCGTGTGAGAGTCGCCGTATTTATATTTTGTTGTACTGATTTCATTTGAATTTAACGGTGCAGGTCTGCTGTCTGCGCTGCAGAGCGGGCAGAGAGTGTGTGAGAGAGAGACGTCTCTAATATCATGTCTGCTGCACCACCACTGACGATTGTTGCGGTCACTCCCCGCGTTTCGATCTCTTCTTCTTCTTCCTTCGCCTCTTCTGCTCCCCGGTTTCTGAAGGTGTGAGTGTAGGGGGTGGGTAGCGTTGAAATTCACATGATGTTGCACATGTTGGCAATGCTCCTTTGACGTGATTCCGTTTTCCATGACGAGGAAATGCCATTGAATCCCATATAAATATATTTCACTGACTCCGGCAGCTGCGTATTTCTCCCCCCCCCCCCCCCACTCCGTTTCCTCCTCTTCGGCCACCGCTTTTTTACGCTTATGGTCTGATGCCATTCAACGGAATGATCTGTTCTCTTTCCTTCTTATTGTTATTTATTATTACCATTGTGATGATGATCTTCTGTTGTACTTCACATGTGTTGTGCCTCATCTGTTGCTTTTCTTTGCTCCTGTGTACGCATCACCACCTGGTCATGTGCGTCGGCATGTCATTTCTGCTGCTCTTCTCTCCTCCCTGGTCAAATTCAGAAAAGAGCACGCTGCAAGGGGAAGAACAATGTTTCCTGGATTAAATGGGCCGAAGCCTCTGCCTGATGGTGAGGTGCACAGTCAATTCTGGACAAACTTTCATCGCTTCTTGGCCGTCTCTGCCTTCACCATATCGGTTTCCCTCCTCATCCGCCATTCTGAGCGGCGTGCCAATGCCGTGCTGTTCGCAGGTGTGTAGAGGCCAAGACGTGGGGTGAGGGGACAAAAGGGCTCATGGGGTGCATCTCTCTCTCTCTCTCTCTCCTTCTCTGTCTGATTGTCTCTCTGCGTGTGTGTGTCTGCTGTTGTTTGCACTGCCGCAGACTGAGGCCGTCTCTTTTATCATCTTTTCGCCCACTCGCTTCTTTCACCACCACCATTACTACCTTTTTTTTTTTGTTCTTTTTGTTCTGGACTTAAATCTCACATATAAACAACAAATATATTTATTTGTATGGATTTCATATGGGACTTTGTGCGGCGAAGATCGTCTGGCGCTCATGTGTTTCGTCATTCTGCTGCTGCTGCTGCTATTCCACTTCTTGCACCCTCTTTCTCTCTTTTCTTTTTTTTTTTGTTGGTTGTTGTTTTTGTTGCTGCCGGTCTCCTCAGACACGCAGCTATTTCTCCTGATGATGAAAGCAAGGGGTTGTGTCAAGACAAAAAATAAAAGCACGCGCGCTAAAGTGCCAGTGGCGAGGCGGTCTCTCATTGAACTGCAAAATCTGACGCTGGACCAGGCAGAGAGCAGCTACGCTTCTTTCAACGATCCACTTCACATTCGACTTCACTACCGTGTGACGGAGTGTATTTGTGATCCTCGGTGGTCTGTGACCTTTGAGGCAGACATTGCGCATGAGCGCATTACCGTACCGCTTCTCCCTCCTATTATGTGCTTGCAGGTCACCACTGCGAACACTGCAGGTTCTTTCATTCACCACACACCATCTGGCGACATCACGGTGTTACGGTCCGGAGAGTTGTGTCAGCTGGACGTGCATCTTTCGAAAATCGATTTGTCCGCCCTGGAAGAGAAGTACGTGCAACAGGTTGGTTTGTTGAGTCTGTTGCTTTTGTCCGGGAGCACGCAAGTGGACTGTGTGAATCTTGTGGTGCAGGTGAAGAAGGACGATCATGGGGTGATGAAACGGCTGATCATGAGCCCCTTGGCGTGAAGAGAAGAGAGCGTGTGTGTGGCGGCGGGGGGCAGTGCCACCCCCACCCAAATGCCAGTGTGTCACGACACATGAACACCACACACTAATTTGTGTACCTGTCTGATTCTCTTTTTCTTTTTCTCTATCTCTGTTATATTTTCCCCTTTTATATCCGTGTTTGTGTGGGTGCGCCAATAGATGCTGCTGCTGCTGCTGCTGCTGCAGTGAAAGTTGTCGCCAATCACGTTTGCCACCCACCCACCCCGCACTTCTTTTCTTTATTTTTCTCTTTTTTTTTTCTTGTCCCTTCCGTGCCTTCTGCACGCTGGCAACACACACACACACAAAAAAAAAAAAAAAGGTGGTGGTGGTGGGGATTATTGCCAGGCTGCACCAGGGAGGGAAGAAGAGAAAATAAATACAAAAGGAAGAGTAGCGCATAGTGCCGTAACGAATAAAAGAACGAAGTGATGTTCCTCGGTGGTTTTGTTCCTCGGCGTTTCTCGCAGTTCAATCGCGACCCGTGCTGGATGTTTTTTATTTTCTCCATTGGCTTCTGGTGGGGGGAATATCCGGCGATGCATATAAAGTACAACGCACGCGACCTCATCTTTGACCCGCATCGTTATGTGTGGAGTCACCATGATGACCATCACTAGATGAACCGCAGAAGCCACCGGCAGCAGATGAGGAGGAGGAATGAGAAGAAGGAAAGTGAAAAGGGATAGAGGAGGAGGGAAAAAAAAAAAAATGGATAGTAGTGTACTTCACACCGCGTACGCATTTGGCAAATAGGTGTGTGCACTGAGGTGTCGTAGCATTTGGCTGTGTAGCACAGCGTCTGGACGGAAGGCAGAGATAGTAGTGGTCGCCTCTTTGAGGTGCATCTCATGCATGTGGTTCTGTGGGTGGCGCGCCAGCATACGCACACACACATGCGCACACATGCACCATCTCTCTCTCTCTATCTCTATCTGCCAGCTTCCATTCTTGCCAGCAGACGTTGCAGCTGATGCTTGGAAAACCTCATGGTGTTTCTTTGTTTCTACTCTCCTCCGTGGTGCAGTCAGGGAACAAAGGGAACGGCAAGAAACCAGATACGGTAGCTCATTTGCGCGGGTGGGGAGAGAAGATATTGCAGAAGCAACATAAAAAGAAATATAAATATAAACACCTAAAAAAAAAATATATATATATATATATAATAGGAGAAGGGACAGAAGGATGCAGCAGGGGGACCTTGTGGGGGCCATCTTCACCATGGCGCAGGTGCTTGATTACCATGCGCTAATGGATCTCCACCGTCGTATCTCAAAGCTGCTGGACAATGGCGTGCCTGCGCCACGGCATGGCGGCGACCGCCACCACCACCACCACCACCACCAGCAACAACAACAACAACAACAACACCGTCACCACAATCCGAATCAACCGCATCATGCCTCATCCCACCAGTACCATCATCGGGGGGGAGGAGGTACTGGTGGTGGTGGAAACGGGAAGGGCTTTGCCAGCAGCAGCTTCTCTCCGGATCGCCGCCACGCCGGCGAATATAGCAATGGGGCTGTAAATGGCGTGAACAACGGCAACGCATGGCAATCGCGTCGCGGCGACGGAGGTGCATGGAGGACCCGCGGTGGTGGTGACGCGCAGCAGTCTTGGTCGAACCGTGGCCAGAATAGCCGAAAGTGGATTAACAAGCGGGATGAGGCGGTTCGAGACGATGCCCAGAACGGAAGGCAGCAGGCGGCAGAAGAGCGGGAACCGCAAGACAAGGTGCAGCGTGGTAGGCCAGGGAAGAATCGCCGCGATAAGCGTCGCCCCAATCGTGAGGGTGAAGCTGGAGAGTAATGCACCTCTCTCCCTCTCTCTCTCTGTCTGCCCATGTGCGTGAGAGGGAGGGAGCGGGGGGAGGGCGGGGAGGATAGAGCAACTCCGCTCTTATGCACACTTGTGGTTCTCTCATGGGTGAAATTCAACACGCGCAGAACCGAAGCGGCAGACAAACAAACAAAAAGAAAGAAACAAACAACAACAGCAGCGTGACAAAATCAACACCACCCGCCACCCCTCAAACAAAAGCAAAACAAAAAAAAAAGAAATATATGAAAATATATATATTTAGTGCGAAGTGACGAAAACAAAACAACAACACACAAAAAAATTTGTGTCCATTCCGTGGAGAACGCACGCGAGAAGCTGACAAAAAAAAAAAATAAAAAAAAAATGTAGACGGAAGAAACAAACAAACAAACAAATTTCTTTTTTTTTTTGCAAAACAACAACAAATTCACAAAAAAAAAAAAAAACAGAAAAAAAAAAGTGAACGACTTTATTTTCCACCTCTTGCGTGATGTGTGCGTTTGTAGGGGGTGGTGGTGGGGGATGTGGGTTGTGGGAGGGCTTGGCAAATGATCTGGCGTGCTTTTTTTTGGAGAGCCATCATGAGAATGGGTTAGAAGAACTAAAAACAAGAAAAGGAGAAAAACAAACAGACACACACAACGACAAGAACAGAAAAAAAAAAAAAAGATAAATTGAATGATGTTGAGGATTGCGGTTGGTTTGGAAAAAAGGCGGGGCGGGGGGGGCGGAGGGGGGGGGGGTGATAGAATCGATGTGAGGCAACATCTTCCGATGAGAGAGAGAGGAATAGAAGGAACAGGAGTCGGGAAAAGGTGTCGATGAGGAGATGTTGCCTTCAGCGATGTATAAAGAAGCGCCTGCACGTGCCACACTCGTCTTGTGTGACGACACTGACAGGGAGTGGCAGCGTGAAGGAGGTGTGTAGAGTGCGGGGGTGGGGTGTAGTGGAGGGAGTCCAGGCGAACGCCCACCTGTTGACGGAGAAGAAGTGGTTGTAAGAGCGTTTCACGGCAATGTGAAGGAGAGTTTTTTTTGTTCTTTTTTCTTCTTGTGTGTTTGTTTGTTTCGCTTTGCGTCTTTCATCACTTTTGGTGCTCTGACGGAGGACGGGAATAAATACGTTTCTCGATGTGGCGCTGCACCCACACACACACACGTGTGAGCGTTGATTCTCCATTCGACCTTCCAGAACGGTCCGGGAGAGACGTTCATGCACAAAGTCGTCCCTATTCCCCTCCTCCACCATTTCTTTCGTTTCCTCTTTAACGATTCATGGACGTATTCTTTCTTCTTTTTCTTTTACTTTTCTTTTGTTTTCTTTCTTTCCGTGGTTGTGTGTTTGCTTGCTTTGCTCTTTTCCACAGAGAGTTTGGCGCCCCCACGCAAATCTGACGATGATACTTGTTAGCTATGTCATCGCCGTATTCAGTGCCTATTGTACATGTGCATGTAGAGAACGCATCTACGTGTATGTCTTCGTGTTTGTGCGTATATCCGCGTGCGTGCATGCGTCTGCATTGCTGATTCATCAAGTGCTCTCTCTCTCTCTCTCTTCTTCCCCCACCATCCCCTTTTTTTGTCTATTGCCTTGCCAGACGCAGTAGTGAATGACAGTCACAACCCCTCTCTTTGTGTTTCTCAACTCGTAGAAAAGACTCGAGAAGTGGTGGTGGTTGCGCAGAATGCGCGGGCCGTCGCATTCCATTCATGTTTACACGCACACACACACACACACACACACACACACACACACACATGGAGAATATCATTCACGAATATTCTGTGAAATAAACACAGTCCCAAGGGACACCGGTGCAGGAGCGATCGGAGCAAACGGGATGCTGAGGGGGGGGGGTCATAGTGCTGCAGGCGTGGTCGCACCCCCCGATGCCACCATGAGCGCTACAGAATTGGCTTCTGTACCATGCAAGGCGGCGCCCAACACCTACTTTTTGTTTCTCTTTCCTGTTCTTCTTCTTCTTCCTCTTCTTCTACATGAACTCGACCACGCCCAAGACTAGCGGATGAGCTTTTCGGTGTTCTTTGCGTTTGTATTCCCACCCCTTCGTCACTTCACGCCCACGAAAGGACCTCATGAATGTCTTCTTCCTCAAAAGGTGCGGGAAGAAGTTGTTTCTTCCCTCCTCTTTCCCCTTCGCCCTCTTTTTTTTTTTTTCTTTTTCCTCTTTTTTTTTTAGTTGTTGGTTTATTTGGTTTTAATGCACACGATGCCAATGGTGGCAGTCTCCATTCATCTGCTTTTCGAGTGTGTTGGCTTTCACCGCAGTGGTGTGTCTTGCCTCAGTTTTTGACACGAGCCGGGAATACGACAGGTGGCGTCTCTCCCTCTGTTTTTTTTTAATTTTTTTTTTGTGAATGTCGTATATATGTGTATACATATGTATCTCTCTCTCTGTGTGTGTGTGTGTGTATCTTTACCGTGTATGGGTTGGATTCATACTTTCATCCTTGCTTGTTTACACTCTGAGCAGGTCAGTGATGTCTGACGTAAAGTCGAATGAGGCAGGATCCCATACTACATTGGTGAAGGACAGTGATATCCATAATGGTGCCGATGGGAAGCAGGTGGTGAGTCAATCCATTGACAGGGGTGTGAAGAAGCATCCGCTCAATCGTTCGTGGACCTTGTGGTATGACTCCGTTTCAACCTACGATAGTCAGCAGTGGGAATTGTCCCTCGTCGAAGTGATGACAGTGCACACTGTGGAGGATTTCTTTACCATGTTGCATTACTGCAAACCGCCGCATGTCCTTCGGGTATCGGCGCAGTATCATTTTTTTCGTGAGGGTGTGAAGCCGATGTGGGAGGACCCGAACAACAAGGCCGGTGGCAAGCTTTGGGTGAGTCTTGACGAGAAGACGGTCGGGGATTCTAACAACAAAAAGTGGGAAAACACCGCTACAAATGCGAGCGCTCCTGACAACAACGGCAAGAACAACAGCCACGGTGGAAAGACAAAAAAGGACGAGCATGAGTCCGAGAAGAAACCCGAATTGGACACCATTTGGGAGAGCATTCTTATGGCACTGGTTGGTGAGTACCTCGATGCTGGTATAGAGGGCGAGCACATCATGGGCGTCGTACTCTCGAAGCGCAAGTACCACAACCGCATCGCTCTCTGGCTGCGCAACGCATCCGCCACTGATGCTGTTTCCTCGATTGAGAAACAATTAGTGAAGGAGGCCGGTCTGCCGCCGTCAGCGAAGTTTTTTTTTACCCCCCATGGTAACGGAAAGTCTTGACGAAAAGGGCCATGTGCGATATCAGCAGCAGCAGCAGCAGGAGGAGCAGGAGCAGGAGCGGGGAGAGGAGGACGAAGGCGATATGGCATTCAAGTGAAGGAGACCGGGGATTGGGTGCGGCAGGGCGACCGGAATGTGTGTAAGGGAAAGAGAACGAACAAAGAAAGATGGATAAAAATGCTGAGGGTGTGTGTGTCTGTGGGGTGGGGGGAGGGGAAAGAAACGGTAACACGCGGATGCACATACACGTGCAGTGAAAACTGTGGGGAGGGGAGGGGGAGGGAGTGAGTGAGACACTGCGACAGGTGTGTGCGTCAGGAGAGGAGGAGGAGGAGGCAAATAGTAAAGGAGTATTTAAAAGGGGGGAAACGCTGACAACAACAACAGCAACAACAGCAGCAGCAGCTTGAAAGTGTTCTTCACTTGGCGTTTCCATTCACTTTGTCTACGGTATTGCAATAGTCCAAATGGGGTGGGGAAAAAAAAGAAAGAAAGAAAAGAAGCCAAGGCAAAATCAAAGCGATTCACGCCGTGTGTGTGTGTGTGTGTGTGTGTTCGTGTGGGGGTGAGGAGGGGAGGGCATGGATGCACCTCTGTGTTTGTGTGTTTGCCTGCACGCTTCACCCACGCAGCAGTGGAGGAGAGAGACGTGTGGAGAAGAAGAGAAGCGCGTCCGCCGCCTGCTAATCCAACTGCCTTCTGCACTCGCCACGCAAGTGGAGGCTGCCTTGCCCACCCACCACACACACACACACACACGCATACAAACCAGCACGCAGACACACATGCACATGTATTTATATATTTAGATTTAAAAATGTACACAAACTATTTTTTTCTAATGCTTCTTGATTCTTTTTTCCTTTTTTTTTTTTTTTTTTCATCGTCATTGACGTGCATTACAACACAAACGCCACTCAACGCTGAAAGCGACAGAAAAAAAAAAAGTAGCAACAACAACAACAACAAAAAAAAAAAAAAACAAATGGAGGGTGGGGTAGAAAGAAACGGGGAACGCAAGAAAAGTTCATGTAGAAAGACATCAACTATGCCGAATGACGCGGAAAGCTGCGATTCGCTGCGCGATTCGACAAGCCTCTCAAAGTCCCCACACATGGAATCTATGCCATTTCTGTCCGACGGCTTATTACCGCTTCGGAGTGAGAAGAGTGCAAGTGGATGCTTAGCGGAATGGGTGTCGGATGAGTTGTTGGCTCTCTCACATAGCCTCAAGACGATTGTGCCAAAACGGGTGTGGGTGAGCCTTGGAAGTGAGTTGGAGATCATGGAGGAGAATGACTACAATGTGAAGAAGCGGCCACAGGTGCGTGTATCGTTCGAAGTGAGTCGCGATGTTTTACTGCAGCAACGGATGATGCACACAAGTTACCTGACGAAGGAGGCCAGCGAGGACTGCCGTGATTTACGGGGCATTAAGAACTATCTGTACGAGGTGGCGCGAGATGAGGTGGACATTGGCGTGCAGGCAGTCCCGCCGGTGACACACAGCACATCGCAGACTTATTTTTCTCGCAAGGTTGATGCCGCCATACAGGCGGAACCCACTCTTGTTGATGCGTGCATTCGTAACATCAATCCTCCAAAGACGGAAAATCCCGCTCTTACTTCTTTCCTTAACAAGGTGCTTCCCCGTACACTGCACTGCCTGCAGCAGAACCACGAGATACCAATCTACCAGGATGATTTTTCCCTCTTCACAGAGGATGATGCCATTGTGGGATCCCGTGATGACACTGTCCTTATCGAAAAGGGAAATTACACGCACACCACAATGAAGGACCTCTGCGTATCCTCTATCAGTTGGCGTAGCTTCCGCCCAAAGGATGATTATGTTTGTATCGCGTCTATTGCACAGCACACACTGACGCAGCGCATAGAGGCGGAGAAACGATGTGAGGCTACCACTAATCTCGTCTGGGATTTTGCTGACCCGATGCACCCGCGGGCCGTGCTGGAGGCGCCGGTAGAGGTACAGGTATTCGAATTCAACCCTCTCCTGCCAAATTTTATTGTTGGGGGCGCAATGAACGGGCAGCTTTTCCTCTGGGATCTCAGCTATATTTTGACCATCCCCACTGCCTCCAAGCCTGGGGGTGCGGCAGCAACAGCGGCAACAGAAGCTGCTCAGGAGGCAACCATGGCGGCTAAAACGGAGCTTGGGGCGAAGAGCATTCCTCCCATGCCGGTGTCTGTGAAGGGGCTAACTATGGTGCGGGATGGTGACGTTGTCGTTCCTCGTCTGCAGCCTATTCAAAGCTCTCGCATAGAGTTCTCGCACAGACGCCCTGTGCACGCTATTCAATGGTTGTCCAATGGTCTTGAGTGTGCATTTGATGGAAAGCAGTCTGTAACAATGGAGGGACGGCAGTTTGTTTCATTGAGCGATGATGGGTACATGTGCATCTGGGACGTTCGCCCTGAGCACCTTCCCCCAGACAAACTTCGCAAGATGAAGCACCAGGGCCGGATGGGCGGCGAGGAATTTCCATGGGTACCGCTCTTGCGGTTTCAAATGGTCAAACCTGGTGGTGGTGGCGATTTGACAGGATTCCGCTTTCATGTCGATGGTCTGAGAGCAGATGGGTCGCCATCATATACCGCATGTTGTGGCAGTATCCTTGGTGAGGTGGCAATGTGTAACATGCTTCTCCCTGATGAAAAGCGGGAGTTTTCATCTAACAACGAGGCAACACGTGTAGTGCGGCATATTGCCAAAGGCCATGGAGGTCCAGTGTACGGTGTGCAACGCCACCCCACCGTCAGCGACGTGTACATGTCGTGTGGTGATCTTCACTTTAAGCTCTGGCGTGTAGGGTTAAATCATCCCATCTTTGTTTCTTCTCAGCACGACGCGCCCATTACCTGTGCCCGCTGGTCGCCAACGCGAGTGAGCGTGGTCATAGCTGGTACGTCAGATGGTAAGATACTGGTCTGGGATCTATTGGATAGAAACAGGGAGCCACTGGTTGTACACCAACTTGTGCAGGATGCTATTACTGTCATCAACTTCAAGCCAGCTCCGCCTACAATACCGCCACACTACGTGCAGTACGTCGCCATAGGCACGAGTGTTGGTTCGTTTCACTGGTATGCCCTGCCAAAGGTGTTGTCTCGCGGGCCAAGTGGTGAGCAGCGGCACTTCCGTGCAATGTTAGAACGTGAGGTTCGTCGCGTGCATTACTACATCTGGCGCTGGTCTGAGCGAGGGCGAGAGCGAGACCACTACGGAGCGTCCGCACCAAAGATGATGGATAAGGCACGTTCGGTTGTTCCTGCTGCAGCTGTAACAGCTGCAGAGATGTCCAGCTCATCGAAGTTCGCGCAGAACAGCAATTTGTTTGACGATAATTTTTACGCGCGCGACCAAAACCGTGACATGGAGTTCTTGCAGCAGGTGGAGGAGCCGCTGCCAGAGATGGACATGGACGAGGACAATGATGGCAGCTGGCACGATTGACGTGGTGCAGCAGGAGATGGAGATTAGAAGATGGAGTAGCATGGAGTGCGTGGGTGGACTGAGGCTGAGGCTGAGGCATATGGGCAGGGGTGTGTTTGTGTTGTTGGTGTTACCATCGCGATTGTTACGGTTTCTCACCATTCACCGTGTCTTTGAAAGGACGAGGAGGAGGAGGGTGCGGAGGTGTGTTTGGCACGTTCCTCCTTTTTTTTTTTGTCCCGTTGGATAAATTCGCATGGCATACATGCCTGAATGTACAGCTGTTCTCTTCTTTTTTTTTTTTTTACTCCACAAGGCTCTCACTTTTTTTTTTGTTTTTCGGTGCCATTGGTAGCTGCTGCATGAATCCGTTGTGCGACGTTTGTTGGCTCAATATTTGTTTGCCTTTTTTTATTCTTTTCCCCCCTTTTTTTTTTTTTGGTGGGGGGGGGGGGGGGGTTGTCTTGTCTCCATAACACACACACACACACGCTCTCACTCACTGTCTCTCTCTTTCCGTATGTTCTTCTGGGCGTCTATTGGGCAACCAAGCCGGCAAACAAAAGTCGCACATCAAAGGATACATTTTGGCTGAAGAGTGCAGCTTACTGCGAGGCTACTGCTTCCAGTGGCGGCAGCGGCGGCGGCAACAAACAAAACAAACAATAGGAAACAGTAGGGAAGAGGAGGGCGTTTTTTTTGGTGGGGGGGGGTGGGGGGAAATTATGGCTGCTCTTGCGCACCTCCCTGATCCGTTCATCTCGTTACCGTTCCGTCATGGAAAGGAGGATGTTCCGGATTGGACTCTGTGCCTCAAGTACATCAGTATGTACCACTCAAGCAATAACACCAGCAACTTGGAGGCGGTACTCAAACAAATGAATACGCTTCACAAGGCAATCGTGCGGACTTGCCGATCGGATGCCAAAACGGCTCCATGTGAGACTTTTATTGAGCACACAATGAAACCCTATTGTCAGTTGGTGACAATGGCACAAGCCCACCTTCCGCTTCATGGGGCGCAGGTCCACAAGAACCTCTTGTTTATCTGGCGAGACAGTTTCAATGAAAGCAACAAGAATGAGTCATACAATGCAAACCTTGAGTTCCTCTGTTGCGTCTATAATCTGGCGGCTTCATGGATTCAGGTTGGGGTGCAGAGTGCGCGGAGCGGAACGGTGGATGGCGTGAAAAATGCTTTCAAGTGTTTCCAAAATGCCGCGGGGTACTACGAGATGCTCGAGCAGCTGCTGGTCCGACTCCCGCCAGAGCATATGAAGGGGGATTTGACTTCGGAGTCCCTCAAGATGCTTCAGCACATCTCCCTCGCGATGGCGCATCACTGTGCGTACCTCAAGGCGGCACATGTCATGGAAGGCAATCATGTGATGCTGTCCAAAATTGCACGGGAGGGTGGAAAACAATACGAGGAGGCTGCAACTGTGACAAGGGGAACCACCTGGTATAACAGCAACCGAAAGAGCAGCGCGTTGTCGCACATTGAGCCGATGCTTACAACTCTAGCAACGGTGCTTAACGCACGATCTCACCTACATATTGCCACGGCGCAGGCAGAAACAAACGAATGGGGTGCTGTCATTGCTCATTTTGAAAGGGCGCAAAGTTACTTGGCGAAGCTACCAACGATGCAAACCAATGAACTCCGCCAGTGGATCAACAGCATCATTAAAAACGTAAACAAGGAACATGATAAAGCGGTTGCTTCAAATGACTCGGTGTATTTTATGCGGATACCGAAAGATTTGGCGGAACCCAGCGGGCTTCCCCGACCACTGGGCAAAGCCACGGAGCACCCCAGCTTTATCACCTTTGAGTCAAGGCGTGATAATGATCCCTTTTTCGGTATTATTCCGGCGCACATTGCGACGATTGCCGCAACGTGGCGTGAAGGGCAGAGAAAACTCGTCTCCGTCTGCACTAAATCGTGCGTAGAGAATCACCAAAAGATGGAGGAGCGGTACCGGTTGTTGGGCGTGAATACTCTCATTGAGCTTTTGTCTGCAGAAAAACGGACGCATGGACGAGTTCCCATTCCCCTTCGCGAGAAGATTGAGTCGATTCACAAGGATGAGAGTGGCGCCAAGACCAACGTTGTCTCCTCGCTGTTGTCCTTGAAGGCAACCTGTGATGGGTTATACTCCTCTATTAATTCGAAGATACAGGAAATAAGAACGGAACTGGAGGCGGAACGCAAGGAAGACGAGGCCTACCTCGTTTCGTATGGCGAGCGCATGTGGCGCTCCGTGCGTCCCCCCTCCAAGGAGGTGGGAGAACACCAATGTATTGAGGCGGCACTTGGGGAAAATGAAAAGGGGCTGCAGCAATGGTTATCAGAGCCTTACGCAAAGGTCACGGCGGCGATGGATACAAACCTGCGCGACCTCGCACGTTTGGACTGGCCCATCGCGGAACTGGACGCTCTCATGCCTTTTGTAGATCCAAATGAGGTAAGCCAGAAGGAGAAAAGAGTACTTGAGCAGGCGGAGGAGCTGAAAAAGCTTGCGCAGCGCAAGCAGCTTACTGACCAGCTGCAGGAAACTCGACTACAGGAGCTGAACGTATTGATCGAGTCCGACGCTACAACGTTTGCCCTCTCAGCAGTTGAGTCTAACCAGCGCGATGCCGTGCTTGAGAAGGCAGCACAGAAAATTAGCGATGCAATTGAGGGCGTGAATCAAACTATGCGGGAGGAGCGGGAAATCATGACGGAGATTGAGGAAGCCGTGAGCAATATTAGTATTGCTCAAAGCTCAGACCCAGCCATGGAGGGAATGCAAAAGGTGTGCAACACGCTGGAGTTGGCCTGCTCTCTTTATCTCAGTCTCCGCCGAGAGTTTGGGGACCTCATTCGGTACGCATCGTCGGCACTGGACAGGCTGGAAGCATTGCTCTCCAGTGCCAAATCTTTTACAGTGTGTCGCAAGCTTGAAGCCGAGGCCTTGCGGGAGTCGATGGATGCACAAATTGCTCAGAAGATAGCAGAAATGCAGCACAACCAGTCGAGCATGGATGCGATAGAGGAATCACGGCGGCGCCAAGCGGCGCTGCAACAACAGATGGCATTCCTCGAGCAGCAGCAGCAACAACAGCCACAACGAATGGAGCGCATGGCAGAAATACTGCGCCGCCAAAGAGAAATGGCGGCAATGTTCAACGAACCGCCTCCGCCGTTTGTGCCGCCAAGTTTTGGTGCGCCTCCCAGCTACAACTCGGTAATGAATTCAACGCACTACGGGTCCCTGCCTCCTCCTCCTCCTCCGCCGCCGCCGCCACCACCACCACCACCGTATAATTCATTCTAATGTGAGAACATCATTGATTCATTTTTGGTAACTGCCTTTTGTTTGGTCTTGTGTGTGTGTGTGTGTTTTAAATTTGAAGCTTGCGAAAGAAGAAAAAAAAGAGGAGTGCAACAAGATGCGGTAAGTACGCACATATTTGGATGGGGAGGTGGGGGGAGGGGGTTTTGCCGGGGTGCTCGCCAATGACTTCATTCCCTTTCACTCCCCTTTCGGTCGTAATTCCCTGAAGAATTCCCACCGGTGGGTTGAAACAACCCCCCCACCCCCCCCCCCCCCCCCCCAAAAAAAAAAAAAAAGAAAAAAGAGTTTTAGTTTTTTTCCTTCTCACCACCGCCAACACACCCCGCTGCCGCTCCTCCTCCTTCTCCTCGCGAATGGGGGCCCCGCTGCAGGGAAGAGGAGGAGGAAGATGAGGGCGAATGGGGGGAACAGAAGCCACTTTGTACGTGAACTTCACTGCTTGTTCCCCATGAGTATGGACGTGAGCCGTGTTGTCGTGTGTGTGTGTGTGTGTGTGTGCTTGTGTCTTGTTGTTTTTCTTCCCCCGCTGTGTGTATTGGACCGTGAGGAATCCTCTTGGATCGAGGTGGCGTCAAGGCTTCACGGCTCTTCGGTAATTATTTGTACCTCAGAGTCTCTGCCCTTCCATTCCTCCCTTTAACAGTATTAAAGCTGGGCGTGCACTCGAGAGAAATAGAGAGAGAGAGAGACCGTTTTGCAAAGGACCAAATAAAATAAAAAAAAAAAACGAAGTGACGAGCAGGTCTTATGGTTTGCAGAGAAAAAGAAGGGGGGAGGGGGAATAAGTTTCGTTTGTTTGCTCGTTGTTCGGTGACATGCGTCTACGGTACACACGCCTGCTTGCAGCGCTACAGACGGGAGAGGGGAACGAAGCGGTCACGCCCCGCGCTTCGTCTTTGACGTGGAACTAGGGCCTGTCTATTAGTATTATTATTATTATTTTCTTACTTTTTATTATTACGTCTTTCTGTCGCCAGGACACCTTTGATCTCTTGTTTGCTCTCCTTCCTTGTGCACGTGCGCACAAAATTGACAGGGAATGGAACAGCGTGAATACCGTGTGAAATGGTGTTGTAGGCGCTCGTTCAATGAAACACGGTTGACGAGCACTGGTCAACTGTCACAGGGGTCAGTGCTTTTGTTGCACGAGAGCGGTGACCTCCTCCTGGGCATGGATGCAATGGACGGCAAGCAAGTGGGTGGTGAACACAAGATTGCGCTGGACGACATTGCATCGGTCACTTATCAGGCAGGCGAAGCAGTGGATGCGGCATCCAGTGGTAGCGGGGGGAGGAAATTCTCCTGGCGGCGTCTGGGACAAGATGCCGTGGGGGACGGGGATGACACTCGTGAAGTGTCTTGCATCGTTCTCCGGTTGCTGTTGTTGAACGGCACTGTGGTGGAGATCAGCGATATGTGTGTTGCAGAGGCACTGTCCTTGTTAAACTCCCTACACTCCAAATGGGAGCCTTGGGCGAAAACGGGTGCGGAACGTATTGCTGTTTCACCCTCTGCTGTTTCGGGTATTGATGAGGTTCATAATACGGATGGCACCGTCACTGGTACCGTTCCAGAGTCCCGATGTTCTCCCCTGTCGCGATACATCGCCTCGCGGTCTCAGGCTGCTGAACCAGCGCCAGCGAGTACTCCACCCATAGCGGTACCAGTCTCGTTTCACGGGAGTGGCACTTCTGGTCCGAGAGGTCACACCTTTGGCCCTGGGCGAACGAATAAGTATGCCGCTCTGCTACAGGGGCGTAAGACCCAACTGCGTGATGATGCTGTGTCTTGTGCTGCGCACACGCTTGCTGGAGCCCACCGAAATATTATTCTTCAGCCAAATGGAGTGGGGGCCGTCGACCAGCAGGTGGAAGGTACCGAATGTGGGAAGGGTGAAACTCCATTTGCCAAGAAGGGGGCTGAAGGAGGCCAACTGGATGGTCCCCCACTGAATTATCCGGATGCATCAAATCCCGGGATTCTGCATGATCTACGCGATCCTGTGCAGAGGATTGCTACTCTGGCTGCAGATGGCAACATCGATAATGTTGATGACACTGCCGGTGGACGACGGGTGGCGCAATCTGGAGTTCACTTGCTGAGGATGCTCAGGGAGAAGACAAGTGAACTGGAGAGAACAAAGGCTGAACTCTTCTCTCTGCACGAGAAGATGGATCGCGAGGCCGAGCAAAGCCTCCAGCAGGAGCAGACGCTGTTGGAGAGATTCACACACCTGACCCCATCACAACGTGCCCTGCTGAACTTTGAGGCCCTGTTAGAGCCAACCATCACAGTGGAGGAGCTGCGACACGGCTTAAAGGGGTGTCCAATGCGTTGCGGTTCGAGGCCAAGTTCAAAGTTCTCCTCGCTATTCACAAGAAGACTTTTTGATCACAGCTTCACATTGGATCATCAGGCAATTCAGGTAACGATGACAGCAATGCGTGACACGGCCGATAGTGAACGGGAGCTTTCCTCCCAACAGCGACATGCCGAAGGCAGCACCATGCTGAACCTCGCGTCAAAGCCCGGCGCGAACACCCCTGACAGGCGGGCTGCGGAATCACCATTGCCCCAAAGCGGCCTTCACTCTGTGGACTCTCCCGCTGCTCTCCCACCACCACCGCCACCATCAGCACCGCCGCCGCCGCCGCCGCCGCCGCCTCTGGTACGGTGATAGTGTAGCATGGGGGTGATGTGATGCGATGTGAACGAATGCTTTCACTCTTTTCTTCTTCACTGAGGGGGATTTCCTTCACAGTTGACTTCTCGTGTGCCTTCTATCGTCCCACCCATATTCTCTCTGTCACTCTGCAATTTTGGTGCGCACACACATTGGCGAGTGCGTGATTTTATGTGTGTATGTATGTGTGTGTGTGTGTGGGAGCCGATTTGGTAGTTTTGTGAACTTTAGAGAGGTCTGCAGATGGTCACGTGGCTGTTTCAAGTCACTGTCATTCGCCTGGAGATCGAAGACCTCCAGCTTTCGGGAGGCGTTGTGCCTGAAAACAGCAGAATTACCTGTCGCATGGTGTTCGATGGCAAGACGGTCATTCTCCTGCCCACCGCAATCCGAAGCGATACCGTAGGCAACCCGCATGTTTCATTCAGGTATCGTATACAAACTTCCACATTGTCGGACCTCGTTGCAACACTCAGTCAGCGCACCGTTCTCTTTGAGGTCCTTCTTGGCGAAGACAACATGAGCCAAATTGACGGTGATACGGGGCGGGAGGAGGAAACTGTAGCTGGCGTCGCAATTATGGACATTTTGCGCCTTGTACAGCACGTTGGCGCACAATACCAGTTGGGGCTGACGAAAATGAATGCAACCGGTGTCGAGAGGGTGGGCACCTTGTCAATCTGTCTTCTCATGGAGCAGGTTGGCGATGTGGAGCTGCAGCTGAAGGCGTTGCGTGCCTCTGGACTCGATGGTGGGGAGTATCAACTGCAGTGCCATCTTTCCTCAGGAGTGGCGGACACAAGGACCGAGGTGACGCGATCCAAGTTGAGTGTGGCCATCTGGACGGGGCCAATCGTCCTGAAGGCTAAATTTCACGGGACACTGCGGGCCTTGGCAGCACAGAAGCTGGAGTTGGCGCTTGTCAAGCTCCAGAGAAATGGCATAGAGACGTTGATTTCCTCCTATAGTCTAGGGCTAGTGAACATCAAGATGGTCACGCCTGACAGTGTGAAGGAGATACCGTTTTGCTTGAAGGGTGACACAACATTGACTAGTCTGCACGGCGTTCTTCAGCTGATCGATCTACCTGTCCTCCCGCAGAGGGTGCGGCAGCTGTCAGAGAATAGATTTTCGGGATGTAAGTTCGACGGAAATGGAGGTGGTAAGTTGAACTTTTCGAACGACCCAGCACCATCATATGATGCCGAGACTTCAACCTCTGTGTTGCGGCGGCCGATCGCTCCGTCAGGGGAGCCACCGATGGGGTCTGAAAGACCAAGGATGAAAATCTTTATGGCTTCTGATGACTCGTTACCCCCACGAACGTCTGATGGTGACGTTGAAAGGCCTGCTGTGGCGCAGAACAGGAACAGGGGCAGCAGCAGCAGCAGCAGCAGTAGAAGAAGAGGCAGTGACCACACGGCAAACGTGGACCGAAACACTGGTGACGCTCCATCGAAGAGAAAGCGCCATGTTGCTGCCACACATGGCGGGAGGACAAAAGAGAAGGTGCATTCCTCGAGGGAAAAGACCCGCTCTGGTGGTGTTGCCAGTGTGAAGCAGCATCGGTATGATCACCCCATATTTTCACACTCTTTTCAAGCAGAAGGAATAGCCACCGGAGGAGTCTCGCCCAAGTCTCCGTGTGCCGCGAGGGTTCATGGGGTGAACAAAGGGAGGCAGTGGAGTATAGAGGCCGATGCCAGTCCTCGCTATGAGGCTGGACGGTTAGAAATGGAAGACGCGCAAGAACAGGAGGAGTGCAAGCTTCGGCGAGAGTTGGCACGTTGGGACAAGCGTGTTGCTACTCTCCTGGTGTTCTTGAAGGATCTAGATGCTCCTTCTGAACCTCACCAACGGCTGCTTGGTGAGCGGATAATTATGCTGGAGCTCTGGCTTTCCGAACTCTGTGGCGCAGAGGATGTCCTGTTGAGGCTTGCGGATAGCGTGCGCGAGCGACTCCAGCAGTGCAGTGAAAAGCACCGTGAATCGGAGATTGAATATAGTGCTTCGAAGGTGCGCTTGAACGCCTACGCGGAGATCCTCTCGGGCTTCGACCGTCGGATGCGTGCTGCATTTGGTTACGATGAAAAGACCCCCGCCTTTTCACGCGGCAAGCGTGCTGGAGATCATCCCTTGTACCTCCTGCACTCGCCAAACTGAACATTTGGTGCATGCGAGAGAATACTCACTGCGCACTGCAACGGCGCGTGACTCGTTTTCTCTCTCTCTCTCTCTGTGTGTGTCTGTGTGTGTCTGCGCTGAAGGAGACCCTATCGATCAAAGAAGTGTTTTTTTTTGGCACGTTTTATTTGTTTTCTCTTCTTATTTGTTGTGTGTGTGTGTGTGTGTGCATGAAGGTTGCAGAGCCTTTTCGCTCCCTTTTTCTTTTGGTTCTTATGTCTTTTCTGTTCTTGTCGGCTCTTTTTTTTTTTTTTTTTTTGCTGCTGCTGCTGCTGCTGCTGCTGCTGAAACATGCAAGCGATGTCATCTTGTGAATGCAGCAGAATATAACATTTAGTAGAAAAGGGAGGGCGGAGTGAGACAGGCAGCAGCAGCAAACGAATTGGAGGAGAAGGAAAGAACAGGGGGGAAAAAAACAAGGAAAAGATACGCCGCAGCTCTTTTTCCATTTCTTTTTTTTTTCCTGTTCATTTGCTGCTCTTTGCATTTCTTCACCAAACAAACACACTCGCGCGCAGAGTGCGGGCGGGGGGGGGGGGGGGAATAAATTAAAAAAAAAAACAAGTAGAAGGCAGTTCAGTCCACGTGAATTCCCCCCAAAACGAAAAAAAAAAAAAAGACGGTCCTTCTTTTTGATGAATATTTTGAACTGGAAGTGGCGCTGGAAACGGCATCAGCAGAAAGAGCAGGTTTCAAATGTCACTTGTGAGAGAGTATTGGAGGATGTGCTGATGGTTCCTCATCCGGGTGTTGCCTCGGAAGGTGAAACGAGGTCTGGAGAGCCCCCGTTGATGAAAGCGGATGACGCTCTCGCATGCACAAGGCGTGGGTTTGCAATTGCCTTTGAAAATGTGTGTTTGGAGCGACGGGTGTCTTTGTTTCAGGCGCCGCGCTCCGTCCTGCAGGGCGTGTCTGGATATCTCCTTCCAGACACCCTCACCGTTGTCATGTCGGTGAATCCGCTCTGCTCACGCAAGATGTTGGAAGTATTGGTTGGGGTCGAGGAGGGAGCAAGCGGCTCGGTTATGGCGAATGCCCTTCCAGTTCTGTCGACCGCCTTCCGGAGGCGCGTAGCTCTCATCACATCTACTGACGTGTGCTCACGCGATGCAACGGTGCGTGGCAATCTTCTTTTCTCTGTGCGCATGCGGTTAAATACCGAGGAGGAAAACCATTTTGTTCGAGAGGTTGCTAGAGATGTGCAGCTGCTGCAGCTGCTTGACCTCAAGGCGGAGGTGTTGAGTTCGTCAGAGCTTTATCAGCTCTCTGTGGGGATGGAGCTTGTGCGGCGTCCAATGCTGCTTGCCTTGGACAGTCCAACGAGTGGTCTCTCCCCTCTGGAGACGTACAAGTTTGTTTCGTTCCTGCGTGGAATCGCCAGTGGAAGTGGTCGAGTTGTGGTGGTGTCGGCGAAGGAGGTCAGTCGGCCACTTTACGACACGGCTGACAATTTTTTGTTACTTGGCCCCCAAGGGCAGTTGTTGTACTCGGGTCCAAAGCAGGGCATGGAGGATTTTTTTCGCGAACAGCCCGGTGCAGAAGAGGCGAGTACGGAGTCGCTTGGGGATCTCCTGGCGATGCTGGACAAAAATGGAGACTCGACGCTTGTAGCCAACGCCTTTGCACGCAGTGCATCACAACGTCGCATTTGGCGACAGGTTGAGGATCATCGAAAGCACGTTGCATCAAACAGTTTTGGCCTCGTCCCGTGCACCATTACTGCAACGCCCAACTACTTCTGGAAATGGTCTCTGCTCACCGCGCATGTGTGCCGGCGCTGGACGATTGGACACCGCGGGTTTGTTGTTGCCTGGTCTATTCTGTTCCTTCTCTTCATACTTATGGCGTCGCTTATTGCCGGCTCGCGTAGCGATCAGAACGCGATGCAGAACAAGCGAGGTGTTGTCTTCTTCCTGCTGTCGTGTTCGATGCAGGTCAATATTGTCTTGATTGACGCCGAGGTGCGAGAATTCTTTTCGGGTGCTCACCTCCGCAACAACAATTATTTTGACACCCTGCAATACTTCACAGCCACGCTGATACGCCTCATTCTTCCACGCGTTGCCTTTTCGATTATCGGGGCCGGATGTACGCTCTTTTTGTTCTCATCATCCATCGCGCTGGTGCTCACAATGGGTCTGGTGAGTCTCGCCCACGCCTCGCTGACGCTGTTGCTTGTCTACTGGTATCCAGTCGAGCATCACTTGTGGCTTATCCACAACCTCTACTACGGCTACTGCATCATACTCAGTGGATTTCTCATCTGCCTTCCAACAGTGCCCAGCCTTTTGCCAGCTCTCTCACTCCTGCGCTATGGCTACGGCGGCGTGCTGACGTCAGAGCTCCGACACAACCCGTACTCGTGTGACGCCAACGCGAGCACCTCGTACTGCTACACGGGCGACCATTACCTGGAGATGGAAGGCTTCATCCACGACAGCCTGTCAAGATCATCGCTGATTCTTCTCCTCGTCTCTATTGTGGTGCTTCTGTTTGTCTGGATCAGCATGAAGCTGACGTGGGTTTCCTACAGAAACTGACATGAGGGCGAAAAGAGCAGTCCGTCTGGTTCAGAAGAACATGAATGCAGGGTGCAAAGCACTCCTTGCACCGTAGCTGTTGCTGTGCTGCAACTTCGCTGCATAATTGTCGCCATTCCATTGTTCTATTTTTAATTCGTGCTCCTCTTGTCATTATCATTACTGTTTCCTAGTTGGCTTTTCTTTTTCTTTTTTTGTTTAACGTTTGGAGACATCCCTGGTCTGCCAAAACACACACACACACACACAAACTCTCTCTCTCTCTCTCTTTTTTTTTTTCTTTTCTTTTCGCACTCGCTCGCTCGCTCATGTGCGTGCAAGTTATTCCCGATATTCTCTTTGTTTTTTTTTTTTGCCTTTTCACTCTTTCCTCCTCTTTTTCTTCTCTCGCACACCATATTCCTCCTTCTCTTTCTCTCTCTGCTTGTGTGTGTGTGTGTGTGTGTTTCTCGTGGCCGCACGAGCCGCGTACTGCTTGAGGGAAAAAATTATATATATATATATATATATATTTATTTATAAACACACAGACGCCATGGGGGAGCAGGAATTGTCCGAGGCGGAAAGAGCCATCGAGCGCTACAAGGTGAAGAAGCTCATCCAGATGCTTGAGTCCGCCCGTGGGATGGGCACGAGTGTGATCAGCATCTACATGACGCCCAAGGAGCAAATCTCCGGCATGGTGACGAAGCTGAACAACGAATATGGCACTGCCTCGAATATCAAGTCGCACACCAACAAGCTGAGTGTGCAGAGTGCCATCACAGCGTCTCTCGGGCGGCTGAAGCAATACAATCGCCTCCCACCCAATGGGCTTCTTCTTTACTGTGGTACCGTTCTCACTGCGGACAATAAGGAAAAAAAACTCACTCTGGATATTGAACCCTTTAAAGCCGTCAGCCGAAGTCTCTACCTTTGCGACAACAAATTCCACACGGAGGAGCTGCACCGTATGTTGGAGTCGGATGAAAAGTTTGGTTTTATTGTGGTAGATGGAAGCGGCACCACCTATGCCACCCTCTGCGGCAGCGTGAAGGAGAAACTAGGCTCTTTCACTGTGGAGCTGCCAAAGAAACACGGTCGTGGTGGTCAGAGTAAAAACCGATTTGCCCGTATCCGCATGGAGCGCCGCCACAACTACCTACGCAAGGTGGCGGAGGGCGCAACGCAACTCTTCATCACGAACGACAGGCCCAACATTGTTGGTCTCGTGCTGGCTGGCTCTGCAGAATTCAAAGAGGTCCTGTACCAGTCTGACCTTTTTGATCCGCGCCTCAAGGCAGTGGTAGTAAAAGTCGTTGACGTGGCCCACCCGGGTGATGTTGGTCTTAATCAAGCCATTGATCTCGCCGCCGATGCCCTCACTGGTGTAAAACTCGTGCAGGAGAAGAAACTTCTGCAGGGATTTTTCGATCATATTGCCTGTGATACACAATTGTACTGCTTTGGTGTGCAGGATACGATAAAGTGCATGGAAGCAGGAGCCATAGAGACGCTCATCGTGTATGAAGACCTCGAGATGAACCGCTACACCGTGATAAAAAGTCGTGGCACATCCGAGGAGGAGGTCACAATTCACATCATGACGGAGGCCGATGCGGCAAAGGCGAAGATTCACGCACACGAGGCCGGAAAGACACAAAGTGAGATTGAAGCGGAAAACTTTGTGGACTGGCTTGCTACAAACTATCGCAAGTTCGGCTGCACCTTGGAACTCGTTACAAACCGTAGTCAAGAGGGAACACAGTTTGTTCGTGGCTTCGGCGGAATAGGTGGCATTCTGCGCTATAAATTGGATGTGATCGCGCTGCGCGATGCGGAGAAAAGGGGCGACGAGAACGAGGAGGATCGCATTGCTGCGAACAATGAGGATTACGACTTTGATGATGACTTCATGTAGCACTGGAGCCGAGGTACCTCAGCAGCTGCGGTTTGGGGGGGGGGGGGGTGCGCAGGAGTTTGCACAGATGTACTCATGGATGAAGAGAGAGCGAGAGAGGGAGGGGTGGGCGGATTCATGCACACACACACACGCGCGCGCACTCGTGCACCAAAGCCGAGGGAAGGAGGGAATCGTCTCGCATCGCCTGCCACACCACACGTCGCGGCCTTCTCGTTGGGGCTCCCGACATGCCTACGCGTGCGTGCGTGCGTGCGCATATTATTTGTGTCGGTGTTGTGCCGCATCTCGGCGTGAAATGCGGAGTAGAGTGCGGCCCCACCAGTTGATGCGCACCCCCACACACACACACGTGACGACAAACAATAAAACACCAATAACGTCTACATGGATATTAAAAACAACAAAAAAATTTTTTGACAATAGTAATACTAACAAATAAAACAAACAAACAAAAAGAGGCAGCGCCAGAAGTGGAGGGAAGCACAAAATAAAAAGAAAAAGAAAAAGACGAAACAAAAGAAAGGGGAACGCCCCTCCCACTACCCACACGCACGCAGCGCAGCGGTGGGTGAATGCGGGAAAGTATCCCTCAACCAAACACAAAACAGATCAAATTTAAGGAATAAATGACGCAATACAAAAATAAAAATCAGTTCTAAAAGAGTATCACACGCTGAACATCTGCATGGCGGTTGTACCGCATTTTTGGAGGTGGTAGTTGTTCATGTCGAATTTCTGCGGCGGATGGGATCTTCTCTCTTCTTCTCGTTCTCACAAATATATACAAACATAAATTTCTTGCCGTTCACACGTGCTGCGGGGGGAACACAACACGACGCTATATATATATATATATATATAACAAGAAGATAAGGAAAACTTACATGTGGGCACCGCAGAGGTATGATAAACTCGGTTGATGATCATTGCATTTGACACACCACTAACTCGCCGATGCAGAACAATAGCGACGGCACCGCTGAATGGGTGACTGGGGCGCAGCGCAGCGCAGCTCAGCTCTTCATCATCGAGTAGGCTTACGTTTGATCATACGAGTAGAATGGTGTAAACAGAATCGGTTCACATATGAAGGCTCATTCACCCATTTTCCGCCATTTTGTCTCATGCATTTCCGTGTGGGGGTCTTCATCCTACACAAGGGAGTGGTGAATTCCACACTTCTCTCAACGAGTCTCATCAAGTCATGTGAATTGCTACCATATGATGTTGTAATTCCCTGCAATATCGATATTTGCGGATAACAACAACAACAAAAAAACAATAGCATCACTGTTTTTTGTTATATATGTATGTGTGTTTCGTGATTGATGCATCCTGCGCGTCTCGTATGTTAAGTTGTCATCGCTCTGCTTCATTCCATCTTGCTGTACGCACGGGTCACTGGAGGTGCATTACGTGCCGCTTCTGCCCCCTCACCCGTTTCTTTTTTTCTCCTTTTTTTTTTTAGTTGCTCTTTTTGGTGGAAGTATTCTTCTGTGTGCAGTCAAGCAATGTCAAGGACTCCGTCGATGGTGCCCCACGTCCTGCGCGTGTTAGCCCTTGTGATCTTCTGTGCGTGTGGGAAGGCAGTGGCGGTATCGGCAGCAGCAGGCGCTGCTAAATCAATGGTGGATGGAAGCATGCACATACAGTGGTTTAATCCACAAAGTAGTGCAGCCTATGACTTTGCTTCACGTTTGGGAAGAAAGGATGCTTTGACGGATATCGCGACCGTGAAAAAGGAAATTACGGGGTTGCTGAACAGGGTTCATGCCGCGTGCTCTAGGGCTGTTCGGGCAGCAGAAGAAGCGGAGATGTATGCAGGAAGGGCAGCACTGGCTGCCAGGGCTGCTATGATTTTTGGAAGCGGGACTAATGCGACTGGAGTTGAGGTTGCCGTCTCGAAAGCTGAAGAGGCATCAATGAGGGCGCAAATGGCAGAGTCGACAGCTCTACTGGCAGCCACAAGGGCTAACACAGCAACGGAGGTGTCCGAAAAAGCTGCGAATGAAGCAATTGCGGAGTTACTCAAAGAATATCAAAATATGCAACTCGTTGAAAAGGGACTTGCTGATGCCGAAAGATTAATGGCGGCAGCAGAAGAGGCTGCTGCGGAGGCAGAAAGGGCTGCCGCAGAGGCCAGAGCTGCTGCAACCGAGGCTGAAAAAGCTGCTGTAGAGGCAGAGAATTCTGCTTCGGTAGCGACAGGAACTTCCTCAGAGACCAAGGAAGCAGAAGGCATGCTGGAGGAGAAACGAATTGCTTTGGAGCGGGCCAGGAAACGTCTAGCGAAGGCTGAAGAAATAGTGGAAAGGGCACACAACGCACTAGCTGATGCTGCCGCAAGACTGAAGCCGCTTGCCGCAGTGGCGAGTACTGAGGTTTTCAAGAGCATGGGTGAGGCTCAGGCTGCTGTGTCAAGGGCGGGGAAATCCATAGAAAAGGCCAGGGCGACCTTAGCCGTGTCAGCTGCTACTCCCATGGATGCAACGGAGATTGACGAAGCTATGGGGCATGTTGAAGAAGAAGCAGGAAGAGCCTTTCGTGCAGCTATGCACGCAAATGATGCGATCACGGCACTGCAGGGGAGAGAACTCCCGTCAACTGTCGGGCCAAGCCAAGCAGATGAAGGAACTGGTGAGAGGACAGAAAAGTATGTTCCTGACCCAACAACAAAGCCGTTGAATGAGTCTGAAGGAGTACGTGGGACTCCGGATGGCCAAGAAGTGGACAATTTCCGCAGGAATAGAACGGAATCAAGCGGTAGCGGTATATCGGCATGTATGCCAGTGCTTTTCGTATCACTGGTTTGTGTTGCCATTTTCTGAGTAGTCCCATTTTTACATTGTGATAATGTACGGTGTGTGTGAGCTGATTGACTCCCCCCAGCTACCCTCTTTCAGTGCTCTGTATTTCATTTTGTTTGTTTGTTTGTTTTATCTTTGCCTCTGGCGCGAAAAAAGATCTTCTGCTTTGAATTCATACAGTATATCAGCAGAGAGAGAGAGAGCCATATACATGCAATTGCGCACTTGGAGCGTATTGCCGCTTGTTTTCTTTAGGTTTCTTCTTAATTTCACAAATTGTGCTTTCAGGGACGTCTGTGCGCATGTCTGTCTGTTTGTGTGGCCACCGTTTTTCGTGATTGATGCATCCTGCGCATCTCGTATGTTAAGTTGTCATCGCTCTGCTTCATTCCATCTTGCTGTACGCACGGGTCACTGGAGGTGCATTACGTGCCGCTTCTGCCCCCTCACCCGTTTCTTTTTTTCTCCTTTTTTTTTTTAGTTGCTCTTTTTGGTGGAAGTATTCTTCTGTGTGCAGTCAAGCAATGTCAAGGACTCCGTCGATGGTGCCCCACGTCCTGCG
>JASANX010000875.1:13738-37822 GCA_030849745.1 Trypanosoma scelopori | reverse complement strand
CAAGCGCGAGTGCCGCAGACCGTGAAGGGCAACCCGGAGGTCGAGGATGCATGACGTCGGCGAATCCATGGACGAGCCGGAGCGGTTTGTGGAGGGAGAGGGGGATGCTGTGGGGGGCGCCCCGTTGCGCAAGAGGCCCGACGCTTTGTCTTCGTCAGAAGTTTTGGGGAGGTCACCTTTTTGTTGTTGTTGTTGTTGTTGTTGAGAGCTTGCGAATGGAGGGATCGTCGAGGGCCACTGCCATCGCATACGAAATTACCCCGTTTTTTCGTTTTTTTTTTTTTCGATTCCGGCAGACAGCGCCTTTTAGAGCTCATTAGCGGAAACACATTCACTCACTCAGTTTTCTTCGCCTCGTGGGTGAGGCGGCGCCTGCCTGCTTGCGTGCACCTCCTCCCCATTCAGCAGTGCATCCCCACATGGAGAAAGTCAGCTTAAAGTCCAGTGGAGAGGACTCGAAGACATCAATGTCAAGAATCCCTTTTTCATTTTTGCCCATTGATGTGCACAACAGACACTGCCTTTTTCACACATGGCCTGCCCTCTTATTTGTTTCTTGTGTTTTGACAGGAATGTGTGGCTGGACTATTCTTGTATGATGTGGTGGCTCCCTTGGCACTAAAGTTGGGTTGTGGTCAGGAATTCTTTTTGTTCTCTCTGTTTGTCTCTCGTTGTGTCTGTGGGTTACTTTCGTTACTTGCTTTCATCCTCTCCTTTGTGGCACAAACATACACATGGTGATAGTACGAGAGTACATGTGTATATATGCTGCGTCTCGGGTCTTTTGTGTTGTGCACCACGTCTATTCAGCGCATCACGGGCGTTGTCGAAGTCTCCAAAGACTACAGGAAAATAGAGGCGGAGCAGCGGCAGCTGGCTGAGGTGGAGGCGAAAAGGAAGCAGTACGAGAAATATCCATTGCGCTATCGCCTCTTGGAATGCAAACCTGGGTTGCCACTTGCACTAACGAAACTCAAGTATCTTCTCGCGTGCCGTAGGACACACCCCGATGCCGGTGGAGATGCGGAGGCATTTCTGCATGTCTGTCTTGCTTACCAAGATGTCATGAAGGACTATGGTGTGGAAACGGTGGAGAATAGGATTGTAAACCTGGGAAATTTCCAGGTAGACGACCACGAGGCACGGAACTACTTGGAGGCCCGTGCGCAGATAATGAGCTTCATACCCATATCTACCTTGGACGACCATATTAAGAGAATTGAGGAAGTCAGAGCGCGTATTGGAGATGATTTGGCTGATAGAATATCGGCCAACGATGACGAGGCAATGGTATTGCTTGAGGACATTGAGGAAATCATGGAGGAAAACGGCCTCTGCACCGTTCGACTGGAGCTTCTCGAGGATGGCAGTGCCAAAGTGGCGAAGAGAATGTCCCTCACGGATGGCACTGAGAGACCGCTTTTCCTCAACACCAATGCAGAGGTGTTGGAGGGGCAGTGCGGGATTGGTGAAGCATCAGGCGCCACTGTTGCCGAGGGTGGGAGGACGAGCAAAGCACCAGAGGCCCATGGGTCCAACAACGTCTCGGGGGAAGATCTGCAGGAGAGCCTGAAGGCTCTTAAGACGGCGGAGGTTAGCGCTGAAGACATCGAGGTTCTTATAGCAAAGTACAAGCTACAAGACCGCACCGATGTGGCTGGGCTGGCCTCTCGAACTGCCACCGAGGTAATGAGGAACACCAACGAGGCCAAACAGATTCGCCTTGAGTCCTCTGTTCTTTTCGTTTTTGTTTTGTGCATTTTTCTGCTTGTATATGTGTATGTAGAGGGTCTGATGCGTGCAAAGAGGCAGAGGAAGAAGAGACCAGAAACTATGGAGCATGTCACAACCGACACGATGCTCCCATGGTGGGGAAATGATGCCGAGTACGAGAGCCAAGTAAAGCGCATATTTGTTGAAGAATGGCGTCGTGCCCGCGCGAGTTCTCGCCGTGCACAGGCGTTCCAAGATGGTGTGGCACGAGAGTCGCTGGATGAGCACGCCAAAAGGGATTTGGACCTTAAGATATTCACTGTGACAGCCGAGCGACTCCGTGAGATGAGGGAGCAGGCGGGCAAAAGCACTGGGCACCAGTAAGTGCCGATGGATAGCCGAGTTTTTCTGCTCCATCACTTTTGGGGTGTTTGACCTCTCTTTTCTCCCACTCAAGCAGCAGCAGCAGCAGCAGCAGCAACGACAACAGCAACGGGGGAGGGGAGGGAAGACAAAAAAAAAGGGGGTGGAGAGGCATCATCGAATTCTGATTCACTTTACTTACAGTCGTTTTCTTTTGCGGCACTGGGGCTGTTGCATCGTGGCCGTGCACGGTCCCTTCGTATTACTTCGTCCACCTCCATTATTTCGTCCTCTGCAATGATGTTTGATCCTTTTTTTTTTTTTTGTAAAACACACACGTGCATTTCTAGAGCCTGGACATTTTCTTTTAATCTTTTTTTTTTGTTTTTGATGGAATGCTGTGGCGCAGTGTCAAGGGATCTACACGAAGAGGTGATCCGAGAAGAAAAGCAACATCAAGTTTGGAAAAGAGGCTCTATGGTTGTTGCGTACGCATTTGACGGCAAGCTGCTTTACCAGGTGGTCAAAGGGGAGGAACAGCTAACATGCAGCCCTGTTGATTTTCAATTCCATCGTGTGACTTCTCTGGTCTGCTTCAGTCCCGGCGAGTTTTACTTCATCAGACAGGAATCACCCAATGTGCTGCTGCATTGTAGAGCCTCACTTGGCTGTGTCGAACATGTTCTGCCCGGCCCCGTCCATCACTTGCTTCTCCACCGCCATAAGATATACGGCTGTGGCAGGGACTGCCTTTACGTGTTTGATCCCCTTAATTCGGATGTGGAGTCCATAGACCTTCAGCACCCTGTGCTGGAAATTGAAGCGGCTGATCATGGCTTTGTTTTTGTGAGCGATTCCCACGAACTCTACGCCTTTCATTTCAATCAAGGTGTTCGAGGGGTGGAAACAACAGGCGAAACGGCTCGTCTTCTGGGCCATCACAACCGTTACGCCGTCGTCCTTCTCAGCTCCGGTAAGATTGTTTCCGTCGATGAAAGCGGCCGTGCTCGAGAGGACGTCTTTCCTCTGACGATCTCTACACGCTTCATTTACCTTGACGACTATGGTGTTCTTGCGTGCACACAGGAGGGTATACTTGCTCTACACACCCCGAAGGGGACTCCCGTGACCGTGGGTCATGTCGAGGGGGAAAATGTTGCACTCATTCCAGTTCCTTCTGCGGAGCCGGAGGATTCCTGCTCAATTTGCCTTTGCGATTTTGAAGACGGTGGTGTGACACTGGACTGCGGGCACCGCTTTCATTCCGAGTGCATCGCGGAGTTTTCTTCTAGAGCGAATAACTTCGTGGCAAAAGGGGAGCACATTGCCTTTACGTATGCCGTTTGCCCCTGCGGCTGTGGCTTCCACATTCGTCACACCAGTGCCCCTCTTTCAGCATACATGGGGGATCTGCACCGGAAGATCTCCAAAGATGCCGAGCAGCGTCTTCGCGGAATGCCAAATAAGACGTTTGAGGACCTCCTTTATTACATGTGCTTCCGCTGTGGAAACCCTTTCTACGGTGGTGAACGTTGGTGTTTTAGGACCATGTCTGGCGAGCCTGAAAAAAAACCTGGTGAGTTGATCTGTTCGAACTGCAATGATGACTTTGTGTGTCTAGTCCACAAGCATGAGTTTGTTCTCTACAAGTGTCGGTACTGCTGCAACCCTGCAACACACTTATCGTTTGGTAACCGCTATTTGTGTAACGAGTGCAACAGTCGATGGGAGAGCGTAGAGCCCGAGCCAATTGCGTGTATGGGTTCTGGAAATTGCCAGCTTGGTTCACACAATTCTGAAGGGTCGTATCCTCTGGGATGCATGCTTTGCACGCCACTAGATGCGCTGTGTGGGAATATGTTCTCCACCTCGTAACTACTGAAGCAAAAGACACTAGTAAATGTCCTGCCTGCATTGTTCTTAAACGGCGGGAAAGGGAAACGTGTGGAGGGAATGGATCGCTCCTGTGAAGGGCGGCGGTAGGCCGGGGAGGCACTCGTCTTTTTTGGTCCCTTCTTGTTGAAACTGTGTGTCTTGGTGAGAAGGGTTAGGGTGTCTGGTAGGTTCAAAAATTGCCCAAGTACCACATGTCGAGCCGAGTGTACAAGTTCTTGACGGGAAGGGAGCAGCCGCAGTGGGTGTGGGACCTCGCATTGGAGCTTCGCATTCCGGCTCTTTTTATGGCGTATCTTGTGTACGTCAACACCCGGTGTTACTATGATGCCTTGAGCGCGTACCAGGCGCACTCCCGATGGGGTGTGACTTGCGGGAAGCTCTTGGAGCTTCGCAAACTCAACTACCGCTACATCAGCGTTCCCCGCTACGCGGTGCGCTACGAGTATGAGGTGGACGGGAGAAAGTACGTGTCAACGCGGGCCACAACTGGATCACCATACCGAAACTGGATGGAGAGATTTTACAATGACACCATCACCGAGTCTGAGTACCTCCAGGCCATCCCCATCCTGCGCGTAGGCGAGCACTGCACGGTGTTCTACGATAAGAAGCGGGCTGGATCGCATTCGGCACTCGCCCACGACGCAAACTCGTTTGAGATATCAATCATGAGTTTCTTTGCTGTTTTCCCCCTTCTCATGGGATACTTCATGAAATCACATTGGTGGATGATCAAAAAGGCGTACATGCCAAATAAGACAATGCGCATTCGATTTCCTTCGGACTCTCGCATGCCACCGCCACCTCCGCCCCCAGAATGCGGCACGCACCTGTCGCCGCTTCCCAAACAGTAGAAGCGCACACACACATTCTCTCTCTCTCTCGTTGTTTCTGTGCGCCCGGTGGTTGTGGTGGTGGTGCTCTTCTTCGTGGGAAGGGAATAAGCAAACGGACGTATCACGCACCTTCTGTTTTGTTGATGCGTTCACCCCCAGTCCCCCCCCCCCCCCCCCTGTTTTGCCTGTATTGTGGAAAGCGGGGAGATGGTGTGGGGGTGCGAATCCCGACACCCACACGTGCATTTGGCACGAATGCCACCGATAGTTGATTTCTTTTTCTTTGTTTTATTGTTATTTTTCCCACTTTCTCATGTTTTCTCCTCTCACCTTCTGCCCCTCTCTGCACGCACAACGAAAGAGATGTCTGGCGAGAGTGTCTTCAACCTTATTGAGCCCGAGGAGGTGGTGGTCCCGCCTCAGGTGCATCACAAGTCCAAGTTCAGTGGAGGCAAGGCAGCTCCACCAACAGCGTCTACCTTTGGTTTTCATGGAACAAGCACCGTTGTTGCAAACATGGGCGGCGAGGTTACCGAGCCGTCTGTTCATCCAGGAAAAAAGCCCGTAGGCACCTTTGGTCTAGATGTTGGCTCCAAGGTAAACCCAGATAACTTTCTGAAGAAGAACGGGGGCCCATGCACTGCGAGCCGCGGGGAACCAGTCGTGGACAAGACGAAGTTTCTAAAGAGCGCGAAGGATCTCGCCAAGCTGAAGGCCGACATTCCTGGTAGACACGACAGGCCTGTTATGGGCATGAAGACAGACAAAAACTACGTTGTGGCAAACGCTGTGGAAAACGTTCTTGCCGTACCAACCAACTGCTTGCCGCCCACACAGGATCGTGCTGTGGATCGTGCTGACTTTGCGAAGGTGCCCGTGTATTTGGAAAAAATCAAGAATGATATTGAGGAGCGTCACGTCTTGGTAGAACAACTCAAGGCGGCTCAGGCCGAAGCGGAGGAAAGGTGGTCCGAACTGTCGGCAGAGGAACTTGAGCAGCTGCGACGGGGACTGCAGCGCCGCTGGGACTCACTCAATTCAGAGTATCAGTCTAGAGGCTTCAGCAAGCTGCAAACTCCCTCGCAGAAGTCCCACCACGAGGCATTGGGGAAGGAGCTCAATGCAGTGGAGTTTGCAATGCAGAAAATGAGTCGGGCGCATGTGTTTGTCTACGACGACCAGCGTTAGATTCAAATCCATCTCTCTCTCACATATATATATATATATTCTCCTCCTCCCTCGCTTGGGGTTTTGTGGTCCAGGGGAGCCGCTCCCTCAGAACAGGGGAAGTCAGACCAAATAAAGAAGGAAAGGAGATGAGAGGGGAGAGGAGGAGGAGGAGGAGGAAGAAGAAGAAGATGATGATGAAGAAGAAAAAGAAAACGAGAGAGGCTGGGGTTTGCTCCAAGCTGCCTGGTCGCATTCCTCCATTGCCACCCCCCGTTGCGTGATGGTGCGGAGTGTACATCGGCACCGTCCGCCATGATGTACACGAGGGAATGGACCAAAGTATGTATAGAAATCTCCCATGTTTATCCTTCTAACCAACACCCCACTTCCACCACAATCCTTTTTCTTTTTTTTTTTGCTTTTTTTCTCTTCTGGTGGTTGTTGTTATCATTGCCATTCTTTGTCTGTTTGATTTACTTTTTTTTTTTTTCTCTCCTCGTTACTTCCCTTTTTGGTTGCTGGTTTTACTGCAGGACCGGCACGGGCGCACGCACACGGGCAGGACGAAGAATCCACACATCCCCAAAAGGAAGAAGAAGAAGAAGAGGAAACGAGGATGAATTTTTCGGCAAGCAGAGTCTTGACAGATGATTTTCCGCGTCGCCCATACAAGCCGTCACACTCTGCGACCCTGGATGACGTGGTTGTGAAGGGACTTCATTACGGGCAGCGCAAGCTGCTTCTGTCAGAGGTCGAGTTTCTCACTGCGTTTTTCGCAGCGCCGAGGACTAGCGCAAAGCCATTGTTGGTGGTTTATGCTGGTGCAGCCAACGGCTCGCATCTCCCATTTCTCTTTGGGTTATTTGAGATGGTCAAGTTTGTACTTATTGATCCTGCCCCGTTTTGTGAGGCAGTGCAACAAACTGCTCGGTGCACTGGTAGCCCTATTCTAGAGATGGTGGAGGGGTATTGCACAGACGAGTTGTGTCTTCGCCTGTCTCGTTCTTACAGCTCGGAGTACGACATCCTCCTGATAAGTGACATTCGCTCTGGCGAACCGAGTAAGCAATCGAACCGAGAAAATACACGCATGATTATGCGTGATAACGAGATGCAGCAAAGCTGGTGCTGGTCCCTAAAGGCAGAGGCAGCCCTACTGAAGTTTCACCCACCTTATCCTCGCTGCAAGGATCCCAAGTCACGCCACTACGATGAGGCTGATGACACCCCTGAAAGTGTCGAATACATGGACGGTATCCGTCTTTTCGGGGTTTGGGCCCCCAAGTCCTCCTCCGAGTTGCGCCTGTGCGTCAGGGGGCCATTTGCTCGTGGCAGTAAAGTTGTGCTACGGCGGTACGACTGTACGTTGCACGAGGAGCAGTGCTACTTTTACAACACAGATTGCCGTTACGCCCGTGACTGTGAGGCGGAGAGGGGGATATTAGCACGGTATCTTGAGGTCCTTCCAGAGGCGTTTGTTGGCGATGTTGTTGCGCTGTCAAATGCCATGAGTGACTTCTTGAAGTTCCCACTCTTTCGCCCATTAGATCCCTCATTCACAGAGGGAGACGCGCGGTGGGTGACGCTGCTATATTCTACTAGGGATCCCGCTAGTTTGAAGTGGTTTGAGTTACTGCGTGGTGTAATGACATCAAGTGTCATTCAGGACTTGACGAGGAAATGGCATAGGATGACTTCCATCCCGGTAGATGTGAAGATTGGGTCCGTCGCTCTCTCAGAAGATTTTTGGAAGATCATGTGCACGGGTGACCTCGTGGAGGCCTATGGTCTTCCTCGCATTCGCTGGTGTTTCGCACCGAGGATCAATTCCTGCAAGAGGAGCAGGTCACATCGCTGACGGGGGGGGGGGGGGTTGGAAGAGCAGCGGGAGGCAGGCACTGGGCTGCTGCTCTGCGTGCTGAAAAATGATCCCGCTATTCTTTTCTTTTTTTCTGTTGTTGTTCTTGTCGCCAAAAGGAAGAACTAAAAGCGATTTTGTACTTGTCAACTGAGCACGACAACGCGTAGCGGGTGGCGGGGGAGAGATTGCTGTGCTGCTCGTGCCCGTGTATTTCACCTTCTGCCTCTTGTTCTCCTTACCCTCGCTCTATTGTGTGTGTAACGTGTGCTCATCATTTGTCGTTGATGGATCCGAGCCATTATTAGTGGAGGTGAGTAGCAGTCGCGGAATACACACGTGCAGGAAGTCGCAGCGCATCGAAGATTTACAACGAAAGGTGGGGCGGGGCAAAAAAGAAAAAAAAAAAAGAAAAAAAAAAAGACGGCAAAGTACGTACGTTTACGCACCATTACATTGCCGGGAGGGAGACGACGACGAGAAGGAACGGCGAACGAATTATATAAATATTTATATAAAAGGGAATAGGAGCGCAGCAAACGTCAATTGAGTGTAGGTAAGACATGCGTATTAAGGTGGACGTGGAGCTCCGGGAGCAGGACATTGGCAACTTTGATCACGTGGAGCAGGTGCTGAAATCGTTCACAGATTCCGTGGAGACGCACTTTGTGGCTGACAAGGATGGTCTTGCCCACCGGGTTAACGAGGCGCTGGTGAATCGGAATTTTGAGCCCGTTATTCCAGAGCTCAGGAACAGACTGTGCCACTTTGCCCTCTACGACGACTGCCTAGATGTACTTTGTGCGGCCATGTTTAGCACGCAGCGTGTGGAAAGGGGGGACCCGCTTGATGGGTTCATCAGTTTGTTGTCTCAGCTCTCGGAGACGCTGCGAAACAAAGTTAAAGACGAGATTGTTCAACGCGTCATGGCTTTTCTCTCGGCGCCCCGTCGTCTCGACTGCAGTAGAATCACACTTCTGCCATACGCCGAGGTTATTGCTGCGTTCACCAAGGCAGAAATGCTGAACGTCCGCAGCGTGGTGGTGGCTCTCATGCAGATGATTCGTCTAGACATCACCCGGAGCGCCGGCATCACATGTTTGGGGAAGATGGTAGAGGTTGCGCATGAGTTGCTGCTGGAGCGCTTAGATCAGCACACGTTGGACACACTGCGGTCTACAGTGGCCTTTGCTCAGCAAGATGACACTTTCCTGTACGACGTCGAGTACATCATGGAGCCGTTTGGATGGAGTCAGTCACAGAAATTTATTAACTTTGCCGTACGGCGTTCAGGGGCGCATCACACTTCTGCCATTCTGGCGTTGGCGTACGGTGGGGGTGCAGGCTCTCGTGAGGCGGTAGTTACATCATCTGTAGATGGAACAATTGGCACGTGGGATCAATCAGGCGTTCTCACAGAGAACCTTGTGCTTTCCCGCCACTACGCCTCCTCAATGGACTTTGCAAACCGCGGGCGCACACTCATTGTGGGCACTGTGGGAAGGCATTCTTCTGTGGCACCCGCCATTGTTCTCTATTCCGCTGACTCCACCTACAATGAGGAGTCGAACTGGCAGGAGAGCTGTGGCGCGGAGCCACGTGGGGCTCGGTTCATCACTACGGTTCGAAGTCTGAGGACTGCAGGGACACTGCGATATTGTTGCGGTGCAACGACTAACACGGCGAACACCATGATACTTTACGATGGAACGCAGATGATTCAGGAGTACAATGATCATAGCGACATCATTTCTGCCATGCATGTGATTCCAGATAGGGACAACACCGTTGTAACCGGCTCGCGAGACTGCTCGGTGGTGGTGTATGATCTTCGCATAGCGCAGAATGCCACAACAACTTCTGCGCATCGCCATTATAGTACCCTCACCTCCATTGGAAGTTGCGGCGACTACCTCTTCACCGGCGGGCTTGATCGCCGCGTGGTTGTGCACGATTTGCGTGTGATGGGGCAGGGAATGGCTACGCGGGAACTGGATAGTGCTGTGTTGAGCCTTTCGGTGAACCCCAACATGGTGTGCGCCGCTTCAACGATGACGGGTATTCATCTGATCAACTTTTCGAGCAATGCAATGCCGACATGCAGAGCCGACGGGGGGCGCATGAGCCCGCGGTACAACGCCATCGCTTGGAACACGCAGGGGGATGTTTTGTACGCTGGCGGGGACAGCAACACGCTGGACCTCTTCACTCGAAGTTATCCAGATGCGGAGGCGTATGCGAGTTGACGGGAAACTTTTTAGCTCCTCGTGTTTTCTGTGTGTCTCTTCTGCGTATGCGCAATGATCGTTATTATCACGTTTTGTTTGTTTGTTTGTTTTCGATGTTTTTTTTTTTTTTTTTTTTCTGTTTGTTTGTTTGTTGTGGTCGTTTTGTTGTTGTTGTTGTTTCGTGGCTTTGTTAGACTCCTGCGAGAGAAAAAAAAAAGAGTGACGCACAAGCGCATTTGTAGGCGTGCGCATCTGATGTGTGCGTGTGTGCAGAGGGGACTGAATGCGGGGTGGTGGGAGGGGGGCGGACCGAACACCAAATAAGACACACAACGAAGGATGGGGAGTGCGAGATGCACACACACACACACACACACACACACATATATATATATATATATATATACAAATGAGTCACACAACCCCCCCCCCCCCCCTTTCTCTTTCTCTTTCTCCCTCCCCTACCCTAAAAACACACACAAAGAATCTTTTTAAATGGCCTGCTCTCCGACTCCCGGGAGAAACAAGGAGGAGGGGAGGGAAATATCTGAGGAATTGTTGAATGAAAGCGAGGAATGACTGTCGCAAGACGGACAGCAAGTGCACCTTGTAAGAAGTGCTGTAGTGTCACTGCGTCTCTTCCCACACACATCCGCCTCCTTCATTACAATTGTTGTTTTTGTTTTGTTTTGTTCTGTCTTGTTTTGCCTCCCTCCGCTGCAGACGCCGACCCCGCCCCCCCGTTGCGGAACGTGACGTCGGCGTCTTGCTCACAGCAGTTGCCTCTTTCTCTTTCTCCTCCTCTTTCGGTCTCAACCCGCGTAGTTTGTGGGCTCTTGTTTAAGTTGCAGCGTCGGAGCCAAATGGATGATGGGACGCGGATTTCTGAAGATGTGGAGGTCTTTCTTCGCACTGCCCGGGCCAAGGATGTTTTCAAATGCAATGAAATGCTAAAGGAAAAACCCAGCATTATCGACTCGGTGGAGGCGGGTGGGTTCTCAGCACTTCACTTCGCTGCTTTTAACGGCGACCTCAAAATGATTCAGATGTTGCTTGAGTTTAAACCAACTCTGGATCTTAAGAACTACGATGGAAACACACCCTTGATGATGGCAGCGAAGGTGCGTCAGCACGCAGCCATCAAGATGTTGGTTGATGCTGGTGCTGATGTAAACTTCAAAACGCCAACAGGTGGGACGGCCGCTCACTTTGCCGCATCCATGGGTCAGGTGGACACTGTCCGGTACTTGGTAGGGCTTGGCGCCGAGGTTCTGCATCAGGACTGTGAAACGGGGTCGCTGCTTCACTGGGCTGCCCATTCTGGGGATTTGGACTGCATTGGGGCGATGCTTTACGAGATGAAGATCCCCATTGATATAAAAGACGCCCATGGTGGAACGCCCCTTTTCACTGCGCTTTTCATGAAGAAGGTAGAGGCAGTTGAGTTTCTGCTCGAACATGGCGCGGACCCGATGGCTGTGATTGAGGGAGACCTCTCCACACCGCTGCACATTGCCGTGGAGCATGCGAACACGGAGTGTGTGAAGCTCCTCCTCAGTTTTGGTGCAAACCCTCGAGCCGTCAACAAGAGCGGAGAAACTCCAGTGTCTCTCGCAGAGAAATCTAAAAACCAAGGAGCACTCAAGGAGCTTCTTAAGCCCTTACCAAGCGAAGAGAAGCGGAAGGAAGATGCCACCCGCTTCAAAACGCAGGGAAACAAAGTGTTTGAGGACGGTGAAAACGTGAAGGCCGCGAAGTTTTACACACTGGCCGTGCACATGGACAATAATAACCACGTCTTCTTCAGCAACCGAGCAGCGGCGTACTTCAACCAGCGGCACTACAAGGGGGCGTACTGGGATGCGCAGCGCTGCGTCGCACTGGCTCCCGAGTGGCCGAAGGGATACTTCCGCAAGGCTGCCACCGAGCTTGCGCAGAAAATGATAGATGAGGCGCTTCAGACGTGCGAACACGGCCTCCGTCTGGACCCGAAAAACAAAGACCTCTTGTCTATCAAGGAAGAGGCGCGCCGTCGGAGAAACGGTTGATGTGCCTCTCGGGGGCTCACACGCATGCATGCATGCATACATACATACACGTGGATGAGTGTCTGTGTGTGAGGGAGCGGCATTCACAGACACTCCACACACACTGACACTCACACACACAGACACTTTTTTTAAATTTAAATTGTTGTTATTGTTATTGATTGTTTGTCTGCGTCTCCCGGCCGGCTACCCATCGGTGCTGGACGGCACCATCTAAATGAGGATAAAACTTGAAGGAAGATGAACGGAGGTACAACACAGGATGAAGACAATGAGGGAAGCAAAAGAAGCACATATGATGCAACCACCAGGAGCATGTGGGTGGGGTGGGGTGGGGTGGGGCATTACGTTGTTTATCTTCTCTGCTCGCAGTGGCAGTGCGCGGGCGTCTTGCATCGGGGGTTTCCCTCCTTTTTTTTTTTTTTTTGTTGTTGTTGTTCCTTTCGCCCGTCGTGCAGCCCATATAATCACCTCCTGGGTGATCACCTCTACAGCTCATTGTGTAGGGAAGTTATGATGGAGGTGACAGCGGTGTTTCTGTCGTCCGTTGATTCCCCCGATAAACTGCTCAAGGGGGCCGGTGCATTGGCAAAAATGGCTTATGGATTGTCGAATGCGAAGTCTCTTGAGTTCGCCGATGCCACCTCCGACGCGCGATCTCTCTTGCGCCTGCTGGCATGGCTCTCCAACCTTCAGATCGTCATGCGCATGGAGAATAAGAATTTGTGTGGCGTGCGTGATGTTTTATACCTTGCTAGAGTTATCGCTGAGGGTGCGTTCAAGTTGTGTGATAACGTTGCGTTTGTCGCAAAGAAGGCGCAGGGGGACACGCCGCTCGCTGGGCGATTTATGCATGTCTCTCGTCAGTGCCTCTTTTGGAGTTACCTTTCCGCTCTTTTGATCAGCCTCTTCGATCTTTGGTGTGATGCTCGCTTTGGGGGCCGCAAGAGGCGCTCCATCTCTTCTTTCCAGATTCTGTGCGACTTCCTTACTGCAGCTTCTGGTGCTCGCTTCGCTGGATTTGAACTGAGCAGGTTCTGGAATCTCCTGCTAACACTCGTCAGTGCTGTGTTTGGGTGCGTAGAGGGTTACCGCGCTGCCGCCATCAAGGTTAAAACTGGAACTGTGGGCATCTAGTTAGTACGGCTTTTATCCTTTTTTTTTTTCTTCTTCTTCTTCTTCTTCTCCTTCTGCCGTCGTTGTGGCTTCAGTGGTTTCTGTTTTGTGTTTTTACCCCCTCCTCCTCCTCCTCCTCCTCCTCCTCCTTCTGTCGTTTTCATTCCGGTTGTGGTTGTTGTTGTCGTTATTATTATTGTTGCTGCTGCTGCACACGTACTTATCATGTCTGTCCAGCATATGTATGTGCTTGGGACGGCACGATGATGCAGCGGCATTGCGCCTTCAAACACTCAAGACGCGGGCGGAGCTCGGGGCAGATCCCCCCGTTTCGATGTTATTATCTCCTTCGTTTCTGAGTGCGCTTCAGTTCTGCCTTTCCCCCTCGAGGCGTGCGGCCAGCGGGGGAAATGGTGTGATGTTTGAAGTTTTCTTTTTGTTTCATGTCCGTGCGTCTTCTTCTGTTATTTCCGGACTGTTGCCGTTTTCTCCCTCTCCTTCTTTTTTTCTGTTGTTGTTGTCGTCACGGGGTCCCTCGTCTCCCGCACGCCTTTCCGACGGGGGTGTGGTGCACGTCTGCGTGGGGAACGGGGGTTCGTAGAGGTGCAAAGAAGAAGCAGAGCGGTGGCTGAGACGAAGGGGGAGGAAAAAAAAAAAGAGAGAGACGAGGCACTCGGCAATGGCAAACATTTACAATGCCATCGACACCTCCGCGCTCAATGAGCGCTGTCGAATAGACCTGCTTGACTGCGTGGCGCAGCTGGAGCGTCACTGCGAAACCCTCCCTAAAAAAGACGTGACGGTGGCGCTAAAAACCCTCCCGTCGGTCACCTTCAGGACTACGGCCTCGCACATCGCGAAGAAGAGCCATGTGCTGGACGCGTCCGCCATGCTGACATATGCCACCGAGAAGGCGGTAAACCAAGAGAGGACCATGCAGGCGGCGAGGTCCACGTATTTCAAGAAACACAACCCAAAGTTTGAGGGGGCACTGCCGCGCACCGAGCCCTTCCGCGAAACCCGCAATCGCAATGAACTGAGTGACCAGGAAAGGGACTTTGTGCACCGCTACACCGAGGCGAAGCTCGGGGTGCCGCTGGAGCGCGGGGTGTGCGACTCTGTGCCAACACAGGTCGCAACCAAGGCGTACACCGAGGCCTTCTGCAAGTACAAGGGGCGCGAGCCCACCGAAAAGGAGTTGGAGGAGGTGTGCAGGTTGTGGTTCGCCTTCGCGGAGGACGGTACTGTAGGCACCATCAACAAGCCACATTTCCATGGCCCACACACGCATGTGTCCATCTGCAATCGCCGCCCGGTGCGCTGTTCTAACCAAGTCTACAAACCCGAACTGCCACCTGTGCGGGCAGCCCGCGACCGCTTCCCCGGTCCCATTCCAGTGTGGTCATCCACCCAGAACACCTACACAATGGTCTCAGGGGACACTTACATTCCTGGCCTACACAATGTGAGCAAGTTTGGGACGTCGGCCTCTTAGAAGCAACGAGATCTTCTCTATTCTTTTTACCTGTTCCCGTCATCCACCGCTTCACTTACCGCTTTCTTTTCTCTCTCTGTTTTACATGCCTTTTGTTTGTCACCGCGATGTAAAATGTGATGTACTCTGTCGGTGGATCCTCTGCAATTCCTCTTTTCTTGTGTGAGTGTGAGTGTGTGTGTGTTTTGTGTTTTTGCGGCTGCTGCCGTTGTTGTTCTTTCTGTTCTGCCTCCACTTGCCTCAGTGCTCTTTCGCCCCGTTGCCGGTCAAATGTAGAGCAAAAAAAAAGAAAAAAAAAAAGGAAGCGGAGGGACTGGGGACGAGAGGAGCAAAGAGGACGACATTAATTGAGGGTAAAGTAGCAGTGTCATTCGGCGGCATGGTGGAGAGAACAGCAGATCAGCGGATACGCACCACAGAGTGGGAGGACATTCAGTATAAGCACGGCAACCGCGTCGGGAAGTATGCGACCAACGAGCTTGGGATCCTTGCGCAGAAAATTGCGGACGAGAATGTGAACACATGTCTCAAGGCGTATGACCCGCATGAAGAGCGCGTTTTAGACAAAATGGAGCGTGGCGGCTACGAGTCGGAGCAACTACGTGACAAGTGGAACATGGACCGCATTGCAGTGGAGGGCGGCGATACCAATGACAATAATAATAATAATAATAATAATAGTGACAACAACGATGATGATGATGAGGCCCTCGCGGCGTTCCGCAGAAAACGACTAGTAGAGCTCCAGCGGCAGCAGGAGGCGCAGCGATTTGGCGTCCTTCGCCACGTTGCCGGCTCCGATTACATGGCGGAGGTGACCGAGGCGTCTGCAGCCCACTGGGTGCTTGCCCTCCTGATTAAACCCGGGCACAACGACTCGGAGGGGCTTCTTTCGGTCATGCGTACGGCAGCACAACGCCATCGCGATGTGAAGTTTCTATCGATGATCTCAACCGAAGCGATCAAGAACCTTCCAGACCGCTATTTGCCATGCGTCTTGCTCTACAAGGAGAAAAAGTTACAACACCAGCTGACGGAGCTCGCGCCGTGGAAGTCCAGGGACAATCAACTCTCATTGAAGTCGGTGGAGCGGGTCCTTCACCGTCACGGCGTTATCGTGAGTGACGAGTTCGATGACGAGGATGATGTGGACGAGAGAGCGTGAAGGAACTCGCAACACGACATGTCATGCCAATTGTTATTGTTATTGTTGATGTTGCTCTTCCCCACCCTCCTTTTTTTTTCTTTTTGTTTTTCCTTCTCCCTTGTGTGTGTGTGTTTGTGTGTTGTCGTTGTTGTTGCGGCACAGGTTGCGCACTGCCCTGTTGTGCACTGCTATCGTTTCCTCTCCCCTCTCTTCTGCCTGCCTGCATGCATGCATGTGTGTACATGTGTATAGTCATCATGTCCATTGATGACGTTGTTATTTCCGATCTGCGTTGCCTCCTTTCAGAGGCGCAGCCCATGGCCTTTTTTCTGCTCATCTGCGGGCCGCCAGGATCTGGCAAATCTGTCAATGTGCGACTCATTCGTGACACTGCGACCGTCTACGGCATGCGTATGACGCACGGTCATCCGACAGCGGTGTCGGCTGAGGTTGATGCAACGACGGCGGGATGGTCTGACGAAAGGGTGCATATCTTTTTTCTGGATTATAATGTGTTGCGCTCAATTGACGTATCGCACACGCCGACCTCAGCAATATACCCGCCGGGCACAGTCGTACTTATGGATGACATTGAAGCTATTGACCACCTTGAGCGCATGCACGGATCGTCTCACCGCCTTGAAAACATGGTACGCCGTTTGTTTCGATCGCCATCTTGTGTGCTGGTGACATCTGCGATCGACGTGCATCACGTGCCGCAATGGCTTCTGGCAACTTCTCCACCCATTGTGTATCGTCTTCTGGAGCTCACACCCACTGCTGCAGGGCACTATCTCCGCAGTCTTCCCAATGCTGACACCTTCAATGATTGTGCAGCTGACCATGGCGTCGACACGCCACAGTCTTCGTGCCTTAAGACACGGAGAGCCCTCATGTTGTCTCTCTGCCATGCGAAGGTCTCCCGCGCCGCATCGCAGCATGCCAACCGCATGATGTCCTTGTGCTATCTCCTCGGCCACTCGGAAGCGGAAGCGGGTGCTGCGTTGAGGGGGCAGAAGACCTCGCCTACTCGGAAGCTCTTCGGTCTTGACGCCGTTTCTGGGCGGATGGACATACTTGTGCGTCATTTTATGGATTGTGATGCGCTGGTGAGGCGCGGTCTACTTGCTTCTGTTGCATCCACAACCGGCATCTTGTTGCACGGCCCCTCTGGTAGTGGTAAGACAGCATTGGCGGTACGTCTTGCCGAGTTGTATCCGGGGAAGTTTTGCCTTGTTAGCTGTGCTACACTCTTTTCAAAATACCTTGGGGAGAGCGAGCAGCGGTTGCGTGATGCTTTTCGTCAAGCACGACAGTGCGCACCATCGCTCCTGGTTCTGGATGATGTGGACATTGTCGGTACGTCTCGTGGTCTTCTTTCTTCAGAGGATGGTGGAGGGGGTGGAGGGGGACTCGACGTGGCAAAGCGAATGCTTGCGGCGCTCCTGTGCGAGCTGGACGGCCTGGAGGACAATACACGCGTTCTTGTGATTGCCACAACCAGCACTCCTGACAAACTCGATGGGGCCCTCCTGCGTCAAGGCCGTTTTGAGACGCTTCTCTATGTGCCACCGTTGAGCTTCGAGGCGGCGCGAGAGATGTCCCTCGACTTTTTTGCTCGCTTCAACGCTGCGACGGCGGAGGCGCAAGAGAGTTTGAGTCGTCTTGTGGCAAGTCGCGCGGAAGGAAGCACCGCAGCTTCGTTGAAGTCGTTTCTTCGACGTTTGTTGGAGGGGGCTATGGAGGATGCACGAGGAGATAAGGGGGATGCCGATGGTCATGACGATAACTGCGGTGCGATGGCGCTCCGTCTGCCCACCGAGGTGCTCGTGACGACCGCTCTCGCAAGGGCAGGCGTGCTTCAACGTGTCGCATATACATTTTCCTCCCCGTGATGGAGGACGAGAGAGCGCTTCCAGACACACGCACACGCATTCTCTTCTTCGTTTGTGGTTTTTTTTTTTTTTTTGTGTGTGTGTGTGTCTTTCTTTCTTCTCCGCCTATTGTGCGATTACAAATGCTGCACAGCGTGGCGGCACGGCCTCTATTGCCGCCACTTCATTTCTGTTTGTTTCTTTCGGTTTGTGTGCTTCACTGCTCGTTTTCTACGCTTGTTTTTTCTCTTTTTTTTTTTGTTGTTGTTATTGTTGTTCTTTTCCACGTCGCTCTTCCTGTTCATGCCTCTGCTCTTGGCCATCGCTCATTCATCAGTGTCAAGTGGTTGATGGAGTATAAGTCATCCTTTGAGCTTCGACAGCACCTCCTAGACACCGCGAACCCTTTGGCGAAGACAAAGTCGCGGAGGAACGTGGCCACCACCGGTGTGGGATCGTTGCCAGCACCCAATACAAACAGCGACAACACCCCGTTGTTGGCGGATGCAGACCCTGATGATCCCACCGCCCTTGTCCGCGAGCTGCCGGGGGTAGAAAAGATTAACGCACTCAACGCTTCACTGAAGAATGAGGAGGAGGTTCAGAACTATGTAGAGGCGCGGAATCTCTCCGTTGAGGAGGCCACGCGGTACATTATGGCGAATGGGAGCACTGGCCAAAAGAAATCTCTCTTTCAGCGTCTGAGGGGAACTCTGGAGGTTTTGGACATGGCGAATGCGGCACAGGTGCTGATGATTGTCGTTGATAGCATGTGGGTGCAGGATCCAGAGCTGCAGTACTTTGCTCCAGGTGCCCTGCTCGAGGTTCTGCCGCTACTGAATAACACGGTGACGAGGGAACTGCTAATGGTGACGAGCACGATGCTGAGTGTTAAAACAGCGGACATCCGGATTGCGTGGAACAAACTTTTTCTTGCCTTTGTCGACTACCTCAACGTGAAGCAGCTTGACGGCGACATGGTTCCACTCGCTCTCAAGAAGGCGGAGCATGCGGAGCCGCAGGACCAGCGTGAGCTTAGCTGTGACCTCATCGGGGCCATCTGCCGCCATCTTCCCCGTGATATAGTGGAACAAAAGCTGCTGAACAAGGTGTTGGCGCTATGCCAAGACACCAATGTAGGAGTAAGGCGACACATGTGCCAGCAGTTGGGCATCGTTGCTCGCTCACTGGGCGTTGAGAAGGCAAAAGATAAAATTGCGCAGGAGCTGTTTGAGCTGCTCAACGACGAGGATCAGACGGTTTCACGCGCAGCGTTCTCCTGCTTAGTAGATTTGGTGGAGTTCTTTGGCTCTGCGTACCGCCGCGAGCACTTATACCCCATCATTAAGGGGTTTATAACACACCCACCAGAGGAAGTGGTGAGCCTCATTGTTGGAGAATTTGGTCGCTTTCTCTGGGAGATTAAAGCTGACATCCAAACCAGCGAGGATGTATTGCTCTTTGCAAATTTCTATCAAAACGCCGCGTTGAAGGGCGATGATGCGATTCGTCTTGTTTGTGCGTACAACTTGCCTTCCGTCACCGCCTCTCTTCCTATTGAGGTGTTTCCCCTCCACCTGTCACCGTGCTGCAATTCGCTTGCAGGGGACTCCTCTGAACCAGTGCGCCGAAGCATCGCTGCAGGACTCCACGAGTTAGTTTCTCTCCTTCAGGACAAGGCAGCGGCATACCTCCAAAAGCCGTTTTTGGAACTATTGGGTGACTCACAGAAAAGTGTACTTAAGGCGCTTTCTACCCACACATCTATTATTCTTGATTGCTTTGTGGAACAGCTCAAACCGATGGATCGCACGGCGTTCTTTTCCAGGATGGAGAACAAGCTGTTACGCCTCGCTGTGTGTGGTGAGCGTGACTGGCGTATAATGGATTATGTGCTGAACATCCTTTCATCCTACTTTAAGGAGTTGCAGGAACCAACGCTATACGATAGATTCGTCCCTGTTCTTTTGAAATACGAGAGGTGCGGGGCATTCTGTCTCAAGAGCCGCTGTGCCGATATATGTGTCAAAATTGTTTCAGGTTTGTCGAACGTGAATAGTAAAGTGCAGTTCTTCAGCAAACTGAACAATGAATACGCTCACAGCCCTCTTTGTCTTGTGCGCCAGAGTTATTTACGCTTTGTGAGTGCTGCTTGCATGTATTTTTCCAGGCGCTTTATCCGAGAGCGAATGCTGGAATGTTGCTTTGAGCTGCAGCATGATCATATGGAGGTGGTGCGGATAGAATTAGCACGTTTACTGCCGTCGCTGCAGAGGGTGTTAGAGCCGATAGCCAGCGGTAATATTCTCGATGAGTACCAAGATATTGTGCGGCGTCTGCAGATGGATGAGAGCAACGAGGTGCGTGGAGTGGCTCGAGATGCCATGGAGTTGATGGAGCGTCGTGGTCGTGAGATGAAGCGGGATGTGGGGAGGGTGAAGCTCGAAGAAGAAAACAGGGAAGACAAGCGACGGGAGTTGGCGGAGGGGCAGCTGCTCGATGTAGCGAAGGAGTTCGACAAGGCGGAGCGGCGCTCCAAACTTCGAGATTTGCTCAAAACAGAGCGCGAGAAGGAGCAGGCAGAGGTGGTGCGCAAAACAGGGGTAGGGCGGCGGCCGCAAAAAATTTCCGCAACGCCGCAGACCACGCGCATCGTGCCACGGGCGATCCCGACAACACAAGCCACCGTCCACCGCGCGAAGCGATCGCAGCAATGATGCGGTGGGCAGGTGGCGCGGAGGACTGTGCTGCCCACCGCTCGCGCCCCGCCCCGCTGCTCCCGCCCGTCTGCGTGGACGCTGGTGTAGATGACAGAGGGAGCCCACTTCACGGTGGTCACCACCACCACCACCACCATCACCATCCCTGCTGACATTGTCGCCCCACCCAAATACTCTTCTTTTCTTCTGTGTTTTCACGTGTGTTCTGAGTTCTCTTATACAATTTACTCTCGCGTCGGATGGTGTGGAAATTGTGGCCGAATGGCATATCCCTTCTTCTTTCTTTCTTTCTTTCTTTCTTTCTTTCTTTGTTTGTTTGTTTGTTTGTTTCCTCTTTTCTTCACCACCTAATGTATCATTGTGACGCTAAGGTTACAATCTTTCGACAAAGCAAGCAATCTTCTCTGCCAGCAACTATTCCTTCCTTTTTGTTTGTTTGGTTGTGTGTTTGTTGTTCTTGTTTTTATTCCGCTTTGCGTGACTTGCTGCTGCAGACTTTTTGCCTATCAGCTTGGCGAACGTAAATGAAAACAACCGGTTGTGTTCTCCTGCTTCTCTTGCGTAATTTCTGCGTTCTGGGCAACATCATTCCGCGTCTGTTGGTGCCGCTGCTTGTACCCCACGCATTACCACGCCACCACCATCACAAAAGCAACAGCTCTTTGTTTCTCCATGCCCCCACCACTTTTTTTTTTTTTTTCTTCCTTTTTTTTTTTCCCATTCCTCGTCCAGCCATGCTGGTCCACGATCGATCAATGGACGATTTAAGAGGGAACTCATGGTGTGATTCCGGAAGTGACTGGAGCGCCTCCAGCACCCTGTCATGATATGAACACGCTGATCAACTCGGAGTTTGTTCGCATTGTGTTTGCATGTCGCAGGTACCCCAGAAGAAGAGGGTCCACAGTTTGGCGTGTTGCCACACCACTGGCAGTACCGCGGAGGGCTGCACTGCGGCAGCGACTGGAACAGGCACTCCAGGTCGGTCTAGAAGGCCCCAGTGTGTCACCTTCCCTTCTCGACCGTGTTGTGGCGGTCATTGCGCAGCAAACGGATCATGTGTTTGTGGCTGCTTTCATTGTGCATCACCTCCCCGATCCGGAGAAATGATGCTCTTCGCCAGGCCGTCTTGCTAGGCAGCATCGTTTTTTTACCCAATGAACTCGTATCCATTGCCGGAGAGTGAACTGGCCATCCCGGGCTTGCGTGCGAAATGGAAGAAGCAACGCAGTGAAAATGTCCGACAAAAGACGACTATGTTCGGCGAGCAACTTCATTCTGGGGTGACATCGATCTTTACCTGCCCGTGTTGCGGCGGAAGCCGTTGTATTGTGAGGGAGCCTCGGATCGACAAGCAAAAGTGGGCTGGTGACGACTCGGCGCCTAATTTCTTGAAGTGCTGCAGCTGCTCCCACACCTTGAGGGTGTAGGAATGACACGTGATGGATGCCTCTTTTTCTTTTTTTTTTTTGTGTGTGTGTTTGTAAATAAGACATACATGCACACATGTGTTGGTGTCGTTTCCCACATTTACCTCGCCGATTTCTCCGTCTCTTCGTGCCCTTTTCCCGTTCATTCAGGTTGAGCCAAGAGTAGTGACGTTCATGCGTGCATAGCGGTCATGGAGAAGGACCCCGCATGTGAAAAAATAAGGACCAAACGGCCTCGACACCCTCCCATTACGAGTGGTATCACTCAACGGAATGATGTGGGAAATGATGCTGCACTTTTGCCCACTCCACGAGCTCCACTCCCGTCGTTGCGGAAGATTGCTCTCATCTCGTCACCCGCCTCCAACAGCACGCGGAGCACCCCACCGAGCACCCCCGGTACTGCGCCTCTTATTGGAGGAGTTCAAGGGAGTAGTCGTACCACAAAGTGGAGCTCGATGCTCTGCGAGGCCCTCATGTATGGTCGAGCGAAGGAAGAGGAGATGCATGTCAGCGCCCTGGCGTTACGTATTGCGTCTTCCATTCCGGGAGATCGCTCTGCCGCAGCGGATGCCTTTCGCGTGCTTTTGGTGAACTTGAAAGATGTCAAAAATTGCAAACTGCGGGATAACATAATTGGGGGCCAACTCCCAGTGGAGGTGCTGGTGCACATGTCGGAGAGGGATCTGTTGAACCCCGAGGAGCGAAAGAGGCAGGAGGAGAAATTTTTGGAACGCAGCAAAGACACGGACTTGACTGAGATACGGAAGGCAACAGCTACCAAATCTACGCTTTTTCAGTGCCCCTCTTGCAAGGCTAGAGACTGCTCGTGGATGCAGAAGCAGACGCGATCGGCGGATGAGCCCATGACAGTTTTTTGCCTCTGCAACGTTTGTGAACATAAGTGGAGGCGCTACTGAAGAGATCTCAACACCCACCCCCGTCTATATTTTTTTGAAAAAAAAAAATCTTTCTCTCTCTCTGTCTCTGTGAGTATGTGTGCGCGCTTGCTGGCGAAAAGAAATGGATGCTGCTGCTGATGATGCCGTATTTACACCACCACCACCTCCTCTTATTATGTTTTTTTTTTTTTCGTTGTTGTTGTTGTTTTCCTTTGGTGACGTGCGTCTCTGGAACGGAAAAAAACAAGGGGGAAAAGACAGACTGTTGTTGTGACGAAGGAAGGAAGGAAGGACGCGATCCTGTTGTTGTTGTTGTGATATTTAGTGCCGAGGGATGGATGCCGGCGCAACAGGCAACGGTGTAGTCGCAAAACACACTGAAACCGCGATGGAGTGCATGCGACTGCGTGCTGAGAACGAGGACTTGAAGCGAAGACTCGAGGAGACGAGGCGGGTGACGGTTCCCGTTTCACCGGCAGGCAACCCGTCGCTCCGCCGTGACACTCCGGACGCCGCTGATCGCCTCATTGCTGAGCTGCAGCGGCGCCTCTGGGATGCTCTGCAGCGGAATTCTATTCTGGAGCAGCAATCGCATGCCCAACACACCGCGCTAATCCAGACGTACGACGGGTATATTAAGCGACTGGAGGACGAGATCCGCCAATACCGGCTACTGCTGAAGCAGAGGCAGTCGTAACGTTTCTTTTCGCCTCTGTAAACATCTGATGAGCGAAGCCGACGAGAAATGGGGGGATGTTGAGAGAGAGAGAGAGAGGCGGCACTGTTCGTGTGTGCCTAGATTTATCGAGAGGAGAAAATATCGCTGATTTATTGCGTTCCTTCAGCCATTTGTTCTTCTCCCCAATGCAACATGTCCTTTTTTCACGGGTGGATTAGTCAGAGCCGTATTCGCATGTGTTTCATCCCAACTCCTTTTTTTTTGTTCTTTTCTTCTTGTTGCTGTTGCTATTCGCGGGTACATGGTGTGGCTGTGTGAGGCGCAATCAAAGAAAGAAAGAAAGAAAGAACGGCGAATTTCAACCGGATCGACGTATGCACGCCACTTGTGAAGACAAATGAGCTGCGTGGCGGCCTGATGACTATTCTGTCATCCGGGGCACCTGTTCGACTACGCTTTGAGTTTATTCCGGCTGAGGGTTGTGGTTGTGGTTGTGTGTGTGTGTGTGGTGCGGTGGGTAAGATGGGTGAGGAAACAGGCGTGTTGTGTTGGACCTTTGCTCGTTTGGTGGTGATGATGATGATGATGAATGAATGAAGGGGGGGGGGG
>JASANX010000875.1:0-13694 GCA_030849745.1 Trypanosoma scelopori | reverse complement strand
GGTCTCCCTGCTGCAGACTTGGCGTTGAGGCTTGCAGAATTGAGATCCACGAGGAGTTGCGTCATGGGGCGAGGGCGTCTTCACGCGCTTGCCATTGACGGCTTGGCCGGCACTGCAGCAGCGGAAGCTGAATTGAAGTGTGTGGTGTTGTAGCGGCACTGCCACTGCTGCGACATCGCTATTGTTGAAGGTATTCTTGTGTTGTTCTTTTCCTGCTTCGTGTGGCTGCAGCAAATGGTGAATATGATGTGGGGTGTTATTATTATTATTAGTATTATTTTGTCTCACCTGCTTTTACCTCGTGTGCGTCTCCCTCAAAAAGTTTCGGTGTAGTAGTTGCTGTCTGCTTTTCTGTGCGAGGTGAAATGCTGACAGAACACAAAAACATGGCTCCGCCGAGTGGTGCGAGGGATTCCAGACAGGTGTCGATGTCACCGTCGCCGTCCTCATCCTCCGTCGCATCCGAGAGCACCGCGCGGAATGGTTGTGTTCACTATCAGGAAAGGAGCGAGTTTTGCACATGGCGCAAGCACGTTCGAGACTTGTATCAGCACCTTTTTCACATTGATCTTGTCTGGGAAAGTCCGTCGGCGCGGCTGATGCCTTACATGACGACCAAAGACGGGCTGGCAACGCAGACTGTGCTGTGCTGCTCCAGGACCGGGGGCCAGGAGCAGGCGTACATTCAGATGCTTTCAGTCACCACACCCTGCACTCCTGAGTTGCTTGACCGCACATATGACACGTACTGCGACGCGACCGGCGAGGTGGGTGGGTATGGAATGGCGCCGAGTCAGGTGGGCATGCGAGTTGAGCGGCGCATGCTGCATGACGGAGACCCTCTGGCAGTGCGCTACATGCACACAAATCCTCTCGTCATTGCATCAGGATCAAGTGACGGCAATGTTTACATCTTTGATTGGTCACGCATTTCGTTGAACAAGTTTCCCAACGACCCTTCTCGCCCCTGCGCCCCGTTGCCACCCAACGAACTCAGCACGAATGCTACGGATGAGGAGCGGATGAATTACCATAAACGAATGCGCGCCTTGAATGCTGTCGTGACGGAGCAGGACCGGTGGGATCAGCGGAAAGGGGAGGGGCAACATCTCCTGACGTTGACGGGTGGAAACGGCTCCTGTGCAACCGTTGACTGGAGCATCACCGCCGATGGAACGCTTGCGGCCGGGTCGGTTGGGCGCGTTTGCTATTCACATCTGGCCAACATGTCCAAGGAGGACGCGCGCACTGTTGTACCATCGCACACGTACATCCTGGAGAACGACAGCACCCGGGTAAATGAGATATGCTTCTCGTGGACCGAACCTCACACATTCATGGCGTCATGTGAGTCTGGATCCGTTCTGTACGGCGATGTGCGGGCCTCGAGGCTGGTGGAGCTGTGTGCACTGCCATGCAGTGTCACGTCGGCTGCCGTGTCTCCTCTTGACGGAAACTCACTGCTGTTGGGCACGGAAAATGGAGAGGTGTTGCAGTATGATCTTCGCATGAACACAGACGCGGTAGGGATGGGTCGTTTGCACACGGATGGACCCGTCACAGTGGTGCAGTGGTGCCCGCACTCTCGCCATCTCTTCGCCAGTGGTGGCCGTGATGGAAAGTGTTGCGTGTACAATGCAACAAACAACCGACTATTGTTCAAGCACGCTGGCCACACAGACAATGTGACAGATTTGTCATGGAACTGGCAGGAGGGGTTTGAAGGTCACTTGATTTCAGTGGATACAAACAGCATTATGTTATGGAGGCCCAGAGACATGTTTTTTGTCTCGTGAAGATCCCCGACGTTTGCACACAATACCAATAGAAGGCGCCTGTGTGTGTGTGTGTGTAAGTTAAGTTTTTTTGTTTCTCTTCTTTTTGTTTGCTTGCTTCTTTCCCTCTTCCTCGTGTGTGGCCACATTTGCCATGCATGCTGGTGAGTCCCGTGTCACTGTTGGTGCAGCAGCAGCAGCAGCAGTAGAGCACTTCCTGGTGGGAGATTGCAGCGTGCGTATTTTTGGTCTGCTCCATTTACGTGCGTTCACTTTTCTTTTCATCCGTTGCACCTCTTTTCGAAAATTTCTTGACGACTCGGGAGGTGAGGCCGAATATCCTCCTGGAGTGCACTTCTTTGGCATTTGGTTGCAGGATCGTAGAGGCAAACGAACCCTCAAGTGGAAAGGAAGGTTTATAAATATATATTTATATTTATAAAGGGGGGGGTTTCTTTCTCTCCCTCTTTCTCTCTCTCGCATTCGGTGTCTGCCTGACTGACTGTGTGCGTGCGTGCGTGCGTGCTGCGGCAGCAGCAGCAGTAGTAGTAGTAGTAGCGTCGGAAGCCTGGGAAACCGAAATGGGGAAGAGGGTGACGGCTAAGGCAGACGAGGGAAAGGGAACGCCTACGGAAACACCAGGCAGCATCTGTGAGACGTGGTCTGAACTAGCGTTAGATGACCGTATATTGGAGGCCATCAAGCGCCTGCAATGGCAGGCACCTACACCGGTGCAAGGCGCCTGCATTCCTCTGGCGCTGAGGGGGCGGGATCTGGCACTTCAGTCACGCACCGGTAGTGGCAAGACGGGTGCGTTTTTCATTCCCATTATGCAGCGCATCATTACAGAAAATGAGCAGATGCAGAACCGACGCGGTGCTAAAAACCCCATGGCCCTTGTCATCTTGCCTTCTCTGGAGCTGTGCGAGCAAACTGTGGAGGTGGCCAATGCGCTGGCCAAATACGTGAGGCCACGAATTATTGTGGACAACTTGACCTCGCGCGGATCCATCACAAAGGCGCGGGTGGTGTCTGCCCCGATTCTTGTTACCACGGCGGCGTTGCTGGGCCAGCAGTGCCGAAATGGTGTGGTGACTGCAGAGGATCTGAAATTTCTCCGATGCGTTGTGATTGATGAGACCGACATGATTCTGTCGATTGCGGAGAACTCTCTGCGTGCAGTGCAGTCCGTGCTTCCATCATCTGCGCAGGTCATTCTATCATCTGCAACGCTGACGAACGAGGTGGCGCACATCAAGAGCCAACTGCTTCGGAATCCCGTCACCATCACCCTGAGCACTGAGGACCGGGACGAGAGGAGGTCAATGGCGGGTGGCGTCACAGATGTGGCGCCGGACGATGGGAACCTCGTCGTGGAGTCGCGCATGACGCTCCGGGGAGGAGGCACCGCAGTGGGGAAACTGCGTCACTACTACTTGGTGGCAACGGATGAGTGTCATCGTCACACCCTCCTCTATGCGCTCTACCGCCTTGGTCACATTAAGGGAAAGTCATTAATTTTTGTGAGTACAGAGGATGCAGCCTACAAACTACATGGTTTTTTGGCACAACTTGGTGTGGATGCCGTCGCCTACGACAGTAACTTGCCACTGAATGTTCGTCTGGATGCCCTTCACCGCTTTCAGGTTGGGTCCGCTGGTACACTTATTTGTACGGATGGCACAATGGAGAGTGTGGACCGGCTGCGGGCGGAGGGTGGCGGGGAGAGGGAAGAGGGGGAAGAGGGGACGGCGGGAAGGGCTGCATCCTCGATGGGTGGCTCTAAGGGAAGAGGCACAAGGAAGCGCAACAACGTCGGGGCGCTTCAGCGCGGCATCGACTTCTCGAATGTGTGCAACGTTATTCTGTTTGATGGTGTGGGGTCTCCGACCAGTGCGGCATTTTCTCGCTACACGCATCGCGTTGGGCGGGCTGGTAGGGCGGGGAAAGGTGGCATGGCCATCACGCTCTTCTCTGTGCAACAGGCCCAGAAGGTGACAAGGCAACTGCGTCAATATTTGGGTGGCACGTATGACACTCTTGAGCCTTTCAAGCAGCTGCAGCGACAGGAGGCCGCGAAGCTGCAGTACCGGGTGGATAACGTCCTTGCCTCCATCACGAGGTCGTCCACTCGCCGGCAACGCGTCGCCGCTGTGGCTACGGAGCTCACACGCAGTGCGTACCTCACGAGCCACATGACCGGGAAAGACAGTGCTGTTCTACAGTGCATCCTTTCACGCACAAAGAAGGCCACCAAGTGCGACCCGGCGCTGGTAGAGGTGCCGCACTACATGCGCATCCAGGGGGCAGATTCCGCTGAGGAATACCGCAAGCGTGTGCGCGCGAAGGCGCCGTCAGTGCCCGCACCATCCAAGGAATCGCAGAAGAGGTCACGCGACCCGCTTAGCAGCGTGGCTAGCGCCGTAAAGCAGAAAGTTTCAAAGAAGCGCAGACTGTAAAGTCGCTCTCAACAGCAGCGCGACGTGTCTCTTCCCTCCACACACACACACACGCACAGAGAGAGAGAGACGCACTCCATTCACCCCTCTTTTTGTTGTTCTCCCTGTGCGTGTGTGGAGGGATTAAATCGCGAAATTGAGTCTCGACACGCTCTTAAATAAACGTTTACTTCTGCACTGTCAACTGGCCCACCGCGCGGGTGGGTGATATCTTCTCTGGCCCCCTCGTCCCTCCTTTTTGTTTTCCCCCTCGCCCCGTTCCCTTGTCTGTTCTTTCATCATCTCGCCACCTTTTCTTTTTCATGTGCACCATTACTGCTGTGTTTTCATTTTGTTAGTTTCCCCACCAAGACAAAATGAAACAAAACAAAAATCCCCCAGTGCAGATGCATATGTTCCTGCGAGAGATGGTCGCGCTGGAACGGCCACACCGTACAGGGTTGCTTCTGCTGCGTAGGGTGACCATCCGCATGCTAATGTCCCGTTCTCCTGCATGCAGTCGAGTTGTGCCATTCGCGTGTGGGTCACCGCTTCCATTCTTGAATGGATTCGGTGCGGTGGAAGGGATCTGTTCATGTGGCGTTTCTTACGGAGGACAATGATGGAGCTGTGGGTTTCTCTTCCCTCCGCAGACGTACATACCACTCGTGGCTCTGAGGGGAGTTGGTGGTGGTGGTGGTGGTGGTGGCTAAAGTTTTCCCTGCTCTTGGTAGCACTGTCGCAATTCCGCACCGATGGCGAAGTGTGTGTTTGCATGTCTGCTGCGATACTGGCTTTGCTGCAGCTAATCACATTTCCTTTTGACTGATAATAAAGCGAAACAAAAAAAAAAAAGAAGAAAAAGTATACATATATGTACATATTGTTTGCATTATGATGTCTGGTAGCTGCCTCTCTCGCTCCCTTCTTGTTTCACCTTGCATGGGCCTGGAAGACGAGAAAGGCCCTTGGGGAAGGGGAAGGGTGGGGGGCATGGCATGTGGGACAACAGATGTGTCGTTGTGGAGGCCGGTCGCGAGTTGTGCATTGGCTCCGATGCATCGTGTGATGTGGTTGTGACACCATCATCATCGCGCATGCCTGGTCTTCACAAATTTGCGTCTCACTCCGGCGTGATGGCCCGGGTGTCGTGTAGTGCGAAGGCTGAGCTTCTGCTGCACTTCTGCGCCAGTGATGTGTTCGTGTACGTCAAGGGAATTCGTGTTGTGCCATGCAAGCAGCCGGTGGAGCTTCTTGCTGGCATCCCCATCTCGTTTGGCGAGCTCCACAAGCGAACGACGTTTCGCTTCTTCACAGATGGCATGTGTGCAGATGTCGTTGCGTCTCACATGCACGGCGTTCCGCACATCGCCAGAGGAACGATTCCTAGACTGGGAGCGCACGCCTCAGAGGTGCTGAGTCTTTCGTCCTCATCTTCACGTGACGCATTCAGGCGGCAACCACAGCACCGATCCGAGCGTGTTGTTCAGTTTGTGTCCCCATCCAATGTGGACGATGGGACGGTGGAGAGACCACATCGCTGTGTTATACCACCACCGTCATCATCATCATCATTATCAGCAGCAGCAGCAGCAGCGTCACTTTCATATCCTCTGAACGGGGCTGGAGACTCATGTCGACTGGGCGGGGAGCTTGAGATGTTTCCCACGGCCTGCAAGGTGCCACCACCTCGGCATGGGGACGGGAAAGAAGAAGAGGATGGGGAGGTGGAGGGGGAGGAGTTGCCGCCCTCACCGCACGCTATCGCGCCATTTGTCGTGGAAGTCTGGGGTCAACGCGCCAGTCTTCACTCTGTGGTTGGGCATTGCAGCCCCGGCGTGACAGATGGCAGTCGATCATCCTCCGCGCGCGTAGCGGTAGCAGCAGCAGCAACAACAACAACAACAGGTGAATATGATGGGGCACTGGAGCCTTACGTTACGTGTCATGGCCGCCGGATGCTGAAAGGTCTCCGTCACCTGCGCTTTGAAACACCTGTGCGCTCAGCAGCCGCAAGTGTTTTTGAGTGCGTAGAGGATGCTTATGAACCGCAAGAGGACACTTTTCTACAGTTTACTGAACACGCGAGGAATTCGCTATTCCGGCATTTTCTCGTGCTAGCGGAGCACGCTGTGATGGCAATGCTCTCCACACCAATGACGGTGAAGCGTCGCTCTCCCATCTTCTGCTGCGGCGACATCCACGGTAGCTTTGCCGACCTGAAGGCTATATACAATAGTGTGGTTCCATTTCACCACTGGTCGCTTATGACAACGCCGGTTGTGTTTCTGGGCGATTATGTTGATCGTGGCCCTTATGACGTGGAGGTTATTTTGTACCTGCTGGCGTGGCACGCGCTGTGCCCAGAGAATCTTATCCTCCTGCGGGGAAACCATGAAGACGAGGGAGTTAATGGCGACGTGGAGCAGTACGGAGATTCCTCATTCCGAATAAAGTGCCGGAAATTTTTCGGTGAGGCAAATGGTGACATTTTCTGGAAGCATGTGAATGACATCTTTGCAAATATGCCCGTCATGGCCATCATTGACGACACAATATTAGCGTGCCATGGGGGTATTCCACGCTTGCGCTCGAGGGAGCAGGAGGTGAAGGACGGGAGACAAGATGCGGCGTCTGATGGACTGCAGAGACACTGTTGCGGCAAAACGGATGATGCGGAGAAAAAAACGAGGGATCATGACACTCCTACTCTTGCAGAGGCAACGTCAGATGATGGTGATGATGACACACCATCTGAGGAGATGCTGCAGCTTCTCATAGATGGCATGTTGGGTGACCTGGACGATGTTCGGTTTCGCTCTCTCATGCCCGTTGAGGAGGATGACATTCGAACTGCGCGGCGCCGCCGACTCATCCGTGAGCTGCTGTGGAATGATCCAATTTCCTCCTCGTCTTCCTTCTCCTCTTCGTCATCCTGCAGCACCTCGTGCTTGCGGAGCGGCACGGGTCGTGGCGATGCTGGTGCTGTAGATGAGGAGATTGACTGTGAGCAGGAGGCATCGCACACAGGGTCCTCGCAGTACCTCGATTTTGATGTGCACGGCTTTCGCAGCAACATTGGGCGTGGCGGGGTGGGAAATGTCATACGTGAGTTCAACGCCTCCGCACTTAATGCCTTCATGCGCCGCTGGGGTTTCTCGTTGCTCATTCGCGCCCACCAGCAGAAGGTGGCTGGTCTGGAGATGGGCTTTTCCGGTCGGATCCTCACGCTCTTCTCGTGCAGCAACTACGCTGGGGATATGAACAAGGCCGGTGCGTGCGTGATAGTGGACGAGGAGGTGCGACCGGTCTCGTGGCGTCGCGCAGTGGTGACGAGGTGCACGGCGGAGACGCGACCCGTCTTTTGGCGTGTCATGCAGCAGGCGGCGTACCATTCCGGGTCCTTCTCGGACAGCGTCTGCAGCTCCCACGACCGGCCCATGATGCCGCAGCGGGTGCCCCTCTATGTGGGAATGAAGAGCAAAGGCTTTGGCTAGTCAGGTGGGCTGATGAGGGCGCAATGTACGCGACGATGACACTCTGGATCTTCCTTGTACCTGATATGGAAGCGCTATGCGTGTGGCTTCTTTCCTTCCTTTTCTTTTTTTCTTCCCTTTTAGCACCTCGCCGCACCTGTGCATTTCTTTCTTTCTTTCTTTCTTTCTTCTTCTGCTGCTGCTGCTGCCCCCCTTCCCCTCTTATGCATCATCACCATCACCGTCTGTGGCAGGTGGAAGAAAAGAAGAAGAAGAAAAAAAAAAAAAGAACGTAAACGGTGTCCTGGCCTCTGCTGTGTACTGTTTGTGTGTTTGTGTGTTCCTCCCCCTCCCCTTTCCACACTTCCTTTTTTTTTCATTGCCTCTGTTTTTTTTTTTTTTGTTTTGTTTTGTTTTTCTCGGCTGCACTGCCCTTTGCGCTGTTTCTAGGCGCGTTCCTCTTCTTCCTTGCCACTACTGCTGTTTTCACGTCCTGCTCTTGTACTCCTGCCCTTTCTCTCTTCTCTTGTCGCCTCCTCCCTATTCCTTGGGATCATTGCTGCATCTGCATCTGCACAAGAGCGTGATTGAGCGAGTGGGGTGAGTTACTGGGAGAACGAGGGAAGCAGCGGGTGGACAGATCCTCTCTCTCTCGACGCAGAAGGAAAGGAAGAGAGGGACGTGCAGAAATATTAAACGCGCACAAGATCAATTGACCCACGCCAGCAATGGACGCCAGCGGTGGATGGGGGAACCAGTTGGGCGCGAGCTTGACGAAACGCTTCAGCCGCACGGGTGATGGCTCCATCGATGCGGGTGTAGCAGCACCGCCCCCGGAAGAGGAACGCGATGCGGTTGTAGAGCGCATCTTGAAGGGCACTGACCCCCGCATCATGTCAACACCAGTCTACTTTGACTACAAAAAGGACGCGCGTGTGTACCGCTTCTTTCCGAGCGTCGGGCAGACCGCACGTCACTTTGCGATTGACGGTACCACAGTGCGCATTGATGATGCAGAGGCGGTGCAGCAGGCAGAGGATCGCCAGCGCCGCGAGCACCAGGCCGAACTCGCCGCACGTGCCGAGTTGAACCCTGGTCTGGTTGACGAAGGCGTCTCGACGAGCATTCTCAAGAATCAGTTTAATTACAGCGATCGTGGCAGTCAAACAATGAACAACGCGATGAAAAGGAAATGCATTGTAACGGACCCGCTACCGTCGGTGAACTTCAGTGCCATGGCAACTGCGTGGGAGGTGTATGATGCCTATGAGGAGGACCGCATTCAAAATGAAAAGGCTGCAGCGACGAACAAAAAAGCCTCCACGCATCGTGGAGGTAAAGAAGAGGAAAAGGCCAGCAGCGCTCCGGTGGATTCAGACGGCATCAAGACCGTGGAGGAGGTATTAACGTCTCCTGCGTATCAACACGCACTAAAAATCATCGAGCGGATGGTTAATCAGAATGACTGCCATGACATCATTGAGGACTTTAAGTATTGGGAGGACGAGAGCGATTTGTACAAGGAAGATGGCAATCTGCTGCCATTGTGGCAGTTCTTCACCAACAAGATAAAACATCGCGCCGTCACGTGCATTGCCTTGAACAACCGGTACAGGGACCTATTCGTGGTAGGCTTTGGAAGCTACGATTTTCACCGACAGGGCAGCGGCGCCATTCACTGCTTTACGCTCAAAAACTCCGTGCCAACGCATCCAGGTTCCCAACTCCCTGCTCACTCGGAGATTGCGTTCAACACGGACAGTGGTGTCATGTGCCTCGCCTTTCATCCTGAGGAAACCGCCCTGCTCGCCTGCGGCCTGTACGATGGATCTGTCTGTGTGTTTGACATGCGCGCCCACAAGGGCAGTGACAGTGATGTCAAGCCTATTTGCCACGCCAACGTGCGCACCGGCAAGCACACAGATCCCGTGTGGGAGATTCACTGGTGTCGCCACAGCATGGATCTTCAGTTCTTCTCCATCAGCACAGATGGACGCATCACGAGTTGGTCGCTACACAAGAAGTCGCTGGTGTTTAAGGACGTCATGACAACAACTACGGGTGTCTGCGCCCTTGATCCCGAGGCAATGCTACTTAGCCGCCTAAGTGGCACCTGCTTTGATTTCTCCGAGACGTACGATAATCTCTTCATTGTGGGCACACAGGAGGGTGCGGTGATGCTATGCAGTAAGGGATACAACGGACAGTGCCTCGAGCGCTACGAGGGGCACACAATGCCGGTGTACACATGTCGCTGGAATCCCTTCCACCCTGACATCTTTCTTACCTGCTCCGCCGACTGGACGATCAAGTTGTGGCTGAAGAGTTCATCCACCCCCCTCCTGACGTTTGATGCCGGAGATGCCGTTGGCGACATTGCATGGGCACCGTACAGTTCTACGGTTTTTGCAGCTGTTACGTCAAACGGGAAGATCTTCGTATTTGATCTAAACAAAAACAAGCGGGATCCTCTCTGTACGCAGACGGTGGTGAAAAATGCAAAACTCACTCATGTGGTGTTTCACACACAAGATCCTGTTTTGCTGGTGGGCGACTCGCGTGGGTCAGTGCTCATCCTGAAGTTGTCTCCGAACCTGCGCACCTTGTGTAAGCCGAAGAAAGGTGAGCCTGACGACCCGAAGAGTCTCAAGAAGCTCGAGGTGGACAAGTTGAACCGACTGATAGACATAACCCTTAAGGATAGAGTACTTTTGGGGCAGTCGTAGAGGGGGAGAATGTGCTGAGAGGAGTGAGGAGGCGTGAGGGAGAGAAAGCGAGAGAGAGAGTGTGTGTGTGTGTGTGTGAAACGCTGGATGAGCTCATCAAGTTGAATGTAATATCTTTGGGATGAACACCGTGCGGCGGGGCAACCCTGAGGAGAGACAGTGAGGGGGGAACTGAGAGGAGGAAAAGGCGACGTGAACTGCGGCGGGGCCTTCACACCGCAGTGGGTGGTGCTGCTGCTGCTGCTGCTCCTGCCTCTGAGACACGAAGACGCCGATGTTGGGGAGCGTTTGCGAAGGCGGGCTCAGCGACTTACCTCCACATTTCCCTCGCTGCATCTCTGTCTGTATGTATATATTTTTTTATATATTTGTCTATTTGCCTGTCCGTCCGTGTGCAGGTGCTCCCCTCATCAGACTGCGGCATGTCCCTCAAGAACATGGCGCTGAGGATGATGATGATGATGTTGCTTCTGGTTACCTCCAGTGGGGTATGATTGCATTATTTATTTATTTATTTCTCTTCCCTTCCACCCCCCTTCATTTCTTTTTTTTTTTTGCTTTCATTTCACTCTCGCTCTTTGTTGTTGCTGTTGTTCTCTTCTCTCTGCACACATATTTATATACATATTTATTTGTTTCCTTCGCAGGGAGGGAATACACAAGGAGACGTCTCTGCGTTTTTGGTGACGGAAGGAAGCGGGGGTCGAGCAGCAGCAGCAGCAGCAGCGACTGGAGAATAAAGTGATATTCAAGCGGCGCAGACATCAAATATATATTTATATCTAATTTAGATTCATAGAGCGAGAGGCCGGGGGAGATCAGCGGCGGGCATAAACGAATAGACGGCGGGTCACGTGGCTGCGATATTTTCTGCAGCGTGCCACACACACACACACACAACAAAAACAAAAAAAAAAAAAAAAAAACGAAAATTTTTGAACGAATTGTTTTTGTTTCGTTTCATTTCATAACTTCGAGCACCTCCTCCTCTTCACGAGCACCGGCAGACAAACGAGCTGGCACCGCTCGCCCGCTGCATCAGAGAAGTAAATTTGTTGACGCGTGGGTCCCTCCATTCACAAACGTATAAATAAATAAATATACGGACAGACCGAGTCGGGCCGAAGTCTGAGGACGGCAGACGGGCTCATCATCATAGACAGCGACCAGAAGAACAGAGTAGCGTACACACTCACGCAAACACGTAGAGGCAGAGCGATCACATGTTTGACTGCTCCTCACCTGAGCGGCGCATTCCCGACTTGTTCAATGGTAACCGCACCACAGGCGTGATTAAATCGTACTGGCACAGCCAACTGCGGTCGTCAGGGACGCTGAAGGATGCGCATGCAGCCGCAACGCCCAATGGCAACCGCGGAGTGACTTCCGTGGCCAATCAACAGGAACAGCACGTGGTGACGACGACACCACCATCCTCCGCAAGTACTGGCGGCTTGACGAATTCACTGAGGCGCAGCTCTTCTAGCAACACCTTGGCCAGCTCGCTGTCTCGCTGCAGCACATTGTCCTCGAGGCGTCGTCGTCTGCGTGCTGCAGCGGAGTCAGCGGAGCGCCGTCGCACGGTCGATTTCTGTGAGCGCTTTGGCTCCTTGGCTAAGCCACTCTTTCAGAACTACTTGCTGCCACAATTTGAGACGCAGGAAACATGTCCGGTGCTTACAGTTGTCCTCGATCTCGACGAGACGCTAGTGAGCAATCGCGATGTGAACCTCTCTGCCGCCATTATTCGCCCGTACTGCCTGCACGTTCTTAACGCATTGCGGCACATGAAGGGGCTGGAGGTTGTCCTTTGGACGGCGTCAACGAAGGAGACGGCGATGCCGGTGGTGGAGCAGTTGAGTCAAAGCGGGCCCGTGTTTGACGAGGTAATTTATCGCAGTGACTTGTGGTTTACGGAGCCCCTTCACACAAAAGACCTCCGTCTGCTCGGGCGTGACATGAACAGAATTCTCATCGTTGATAACGCAGCCAACTGCTGCAAACTAAATCCACAGAACGCCGTCTTGGCCGACGACTTTCACGGTGTGCGCCACCATGACGACGCAACGCTGGTAAACATTTACTACATTATTGAACGCGTTCTGAATGCGTGTCATGAGAAGAAAGCGGTGAAGGACACACTGAGAAAGCTCGCCGCAGATGGGCATTTGTGTTCGTCACTTGTGCTGACACTGCCGGAGGCGTGGCGGAGCCTCCCATTGCGGGAGATCGCGCCGCTTAAAATTCCTCCGCACGGCCGCTTCACGCGCGCCAACAACAACCCGCTAGGCAGGTCGATTATGCGCTACTGGTCCATGTAGCGTGTCGAATGAACCCTTATGCAGCGCGGCGGCTACACCTTCTGACGCGAGCCGGAAAAGAGGATCATCATTCGTGTTCTTGTGCGTTTGCAAGCCCGCACGCACACATTCAACACCGATAGAAGAAGAAGAAGAAGAAGAGGGTGGAAGCAACAACGACAACAACAAAAAAAACAAAAACGACGAGTAAAAAAGGGGTGGGGAAAAAAAAAAAGACTCCTGTTTTTGTTTTTGTTTTTGTTTTTGCGTGCGGGTCAAGCGCCGATGTGAGGAGGATGACAGTTGTGGGCGTGCACGCGTCAGCCGGATTCTGCTGAGGGTGGCGGCGTGCAGAGCCCCTCCTCCTTTGTTTTTTCCTCCTCTCGTCGATCACGGTGTCCCTCCAATTGACTGGCGGTTCGTAGATATATGGATAGATGGAGCGGGTAGTAGACGTCGCTGCTGCTGCTGCTGCAACGTATGCGTCGCCATCTGCGCCCACTTCTCCTCCCCTCCCCATTGCATGAGGATAAATGTGCAATGATGGTGCGGATCCCGCAGAACGGGAAGTGGGTGGTGGTAAGGATGATGATAATCCACCGACTTGCGTTTATCCTCACGTGGATTCCTCTCTGCTCCTGTACGCACACTCATGTGCTCACGCATTCCACTTGATTATCATCGTCGTTGGGATGCCCAATAGAAAATAGATTGAAGTGATTGGGGTAAGGCAGTCTTTTCATACATCTTTTCCATTTATATTTAAAGCAAAATATTTCTGTGTGTGTGTGTGTGAGGGTGTTTCGTCCACCCAGTCAAGCATGTTATTTTAATTTCTTTCATTTCTCTGCGTGTGTCTTTGTTGTTATTTACATTGACGCCACCATCGACGCTCAATTTTTAATTCCCCCTTTTTGAATGTTGTGGGTTGCAGTGCGTGTGCTGCGCTCCCTTCCGCCTCGGCTGCTGCTGCTGCTGC
>JASANX010000874.1:0-36499 GCA_030849745.1 Trypanosoma scelopori | reverse complement strand
GGGGGGCGCGGGTGCTCTCGCGGCGTGTTTGAGTGTGGCCAACAAGCAGGAGACGTCACTTTTTGTATTGTTTTGTCCGTCAGCTGTTCGACTTCACCTCGCCGCTTATGGCGGCCGTGGTGCCAAACACAATCGCGATGACGCCAGCAATCAGCAGCACGTACGTTCCGAGGTAGTGCCCCCATCCCACCGAGCGGGGGTTAAAGTTGCCGCAGTACATAAACATCAGCGCGGGGAACACATATCCGATGGAGCCGCCGCAGAGCGCGCCGAGGAGTCCAAAGACGGTGGTGATGCGTGGAATGAAAAGCCCGGCAACAAGAGACGAGAGCGCCAGTGCGCCGCAGATGAGGCTGTTCTTCCACCACGCGATGGTCTTCACATTCAGGCCAATGACGTGGTAGAGGGCGTCCCGACACGGGATCATGTGCAGCGCATATCCGACGCAGATCTTCAGGATGAGGCCGGCGTACGAGAGACCCATCATCGGGCTTGCAATGGGGTTGTAGAAGGAAAGCACGGAGTCCTGCAGCGACGAGCCAAAGTCCAGGTAACCAAACAGTCCTGCGAAGAGGTACAAACAGAAGCACAGCGACGTCCCCAGAGACGCACTGATCGTCATTCGTCGAACGCTTGGCTTGTGCATCTCCTCATACACCTCGTAGCAGTTCACCTGGCTCACATACGCGAAGAGGTATATGGAGAGCCCTTGGATCGCCTGGTTGCCGCCTTGAAACATGACGACATCATCGCGAACGCCATGCTTGAGACCATTTTGCGCAGAGTGCACCACAATACACCCGGTAAAGAGCACAATGAAGAATACGGCAACAGTCGAAACGAGTCTGAGCGAGTTGATCTCCTTCGGCAGGCAAAGGGGGAACATGCAGCACAGCCACACCGCGCTGGTGAGCAGGCGGGAGCCGGAGATTGTTTTTAGGTACTCTGGCGCGTTCGGTGAGTTGTTGACAAACCCCTTGATCACACCCATCATGGAAATCACGTACGAGATGTCCCCGCCAAAGCAGAGCATCCACATGAGGAACGCCAGCAGGTAGTCCGCGCCGCGGCCCATCAGCAATCGTGTCGCCTCCTCGTAGCTCCTCAGCCCCGTGCGCTCCCCCACTTTGGTGAGCAGCACAAAGGAATACACTACCATGACGGCGACAACAACAAGGTACACGACGCTCATGCCAACGCCAGACATTTGAAACGCAGCAGGCAGCGCCACAATGCCTGCACCAACCGTGGAGCTGGCGAGGTTGAGCGCGGATGAAAATACGCCCCCGTACGGGATGATGAAATTCATTGCCTTTAGGAACAAGTTGTCTGGATTTCGTCGCCGGGCAACGCGTTCCGCTCGCTCTTCATTGAGCAGCATAATCCGCTTCTCCGCGACGGTCATCGGATGGCTCGACATCGTCCGTGCGTCACCATTCAAGGAGTTCGTCACATTCTCCACCAGCTCCACCCCATCATTAGAGGGCTCCTTCACACCCCTCGGCACGCCGTTTCCCGCTCTCGCATCCATTTCGACTCCTTTACGGGCAGCTTCCCCTCCAGTAGACTCGTGCGGCAAATTTCCCTCACGGTGCAACGACAATAGTGTGGAGCACGTGCAAGAGAAAGTCAAAAAACAAACAAACAAACATACGGAAAGAAGAAGAAACGGGGGGTGTGAAGACACTGAGAGAAACGCAGGAGGTACACAACAAATAATAACAACAGAAGAAGAAGAAGAATCATGAAGCGTGACTACACAATTGATGATCAGACGACCCACAGCAGAGCAATCGCACCCCCCCCCCCCCCCCCCAGCGGTGCAGCACCCGCTTCACGGCATTGTCCGGTTCGCGCCGCCTTGCAACACGTTCCGCTCTCTCCATGTCCAGGCTGTCAATGTGGGCCTTGGCGATGTTGACGGCGCTCGTGGGAGGCTCCTTCTGCCTGCTCGCATCCTCCACCAGCTCTACACCGTCATCAAACGGGCGGTCGATGTCTGCAATGCCGTTTTCTTTGGCCATTCTATTAACAATCCGAATGCGGGGGGTGAACGGACCAAAAAAAGAAAATAAAAAAGAACGCGTGTACGTGTGCAGTTTGTTCAATCCACGTTGGCGCTCTGCTCTGCTCTGCAGATGGCAGCATGCATGCCTTGCAGTGACCCCTCTGCAGTCCATTGTCGGTGCTGCATGGATGCGGGGGTGGGGTGGAGTGACCCCAACACCTCCCCCGCACCGCGCCACGCATCACAAACACGACGACGGCAAAAATGCTTCTCGTGTCGCCGCAGAGCGATCAACGCGTGTGGATGGACGCTGCGGGAAGAGGTGCGCCTCCCATTCCAAGACGGCGGACCCCCACCCCTCACGTGACGCGCCCAGGCACCACCGCCCGCCAACTACGGAGCAGAGACGGTGCCAAACTAAATGGCAGGAAAAAAAAAAAGAAAAACGCAAGAGGCGAATTTGGGAGGAGAAGTGGACGGCAGCGGCTCAGCCACGAGGTGCGGACTTCTTCACAAGTACAGCGGCAACGACTGCGAAGCGACAGACGCGAATAAAATGAAACAAAAAAAAAAAACCCGCAGTGGATTCACGTCGCGCCGATACAAACGAAAAAAAGAAAAAAAAAATTGAGCACAACGCGAGAAAAAACATCGTTCAGCAAAATAAGAGGGGGGGGGGGAACGAAAACCGACAACGCCGCCTGCTGTCAACGGGAAGTGCAGCCAATCACACATTTCGTGTGGAGGAGAAGTACAACACGCGCATCCGTGGCCGCAGAACAAACACACAAACACACACACACACATACAGCGTGGAAACAAAACAAAAAACAAAGAACAGGGCAGGGCAGCGACACACGCACGCACACAAAAGTGTTTCCTGCGCAAGACATGTGCGGAAGAAGTGACAGGGGCGTGTGTGTGTGTGGGGGGGGGACAGAAAAGAAGAAGGGGAATGTCAAAGGAAGAGCGGCACTGCCCTCCCCACCACCACCAGCACTATTACTTGTCTCCGGAGCGTACGGCAGTGCAGTGAGGCGCAGACGCGCGAATGGAGGCGGAAGCGGTGGGCTGGTGGGGGTGGGGAGTGGCGCGAAAACAAACAACAACAACAACGTGCGGCGCAAAACCTTTCGAATGAACGCAAACACAAATCGGCGGAAACGGGGAATACAACAACAACAACAACAACACACGCACACAAAAAAAGAAAAGATGGTCCTCTCCGAGTCCTCAGAAGAGGAAAACAAACAAACAAAAGAGAAGGGAAGAAACGTCGAGACAACACTTAACACGTGCCACGCAGACGCACACACACACACGCAGCACCATTGACACCACGCCATTACACCGCAGTCCAGAGCGGCGGAACGAATGACAGTCCGACTTAGTCGCTGGAGGGAAAACTCACCGCTGCGTCTCGCCGTAGATGGAGCTGGCGGTGCCAAAGACGACGCCAAACACACCGACGATCAACAGCACATACGTCGAGAGGTAGTGAAACCATCCAACGGACTGCAACGTCCAGTTGCCGCTGTACATGAAGAGCAACGCGGGGAAAATGAAGCCGATGAACCCGCCGCAAAAACCACCGACAAGCCCGAAAACAACAGTCACGTTTGGAATGAAAAGTCCGGCAATAAGTGACACAAACGCCATGCCGCCGCAGATGAGGCTGTTCTTCCACCACGCAATGGTCTTCACGTCAATACGGAACACGTGGTAGACCGCGTCACGCACGGGGATCATGTGCATCCCGTACCCGACGCAGAGCTTCATAATAATGCCGGCATACGAAATCGCCATCATCGTGCTTTCAATGGGGTTGTAGTAGATGAGAATCGACCCGGCGACTTTTGAGCCAAAGTCCATGTAGCCAAACAGTCCGGAGCAAAGGTAGAGGAAGAAGCAGAGGAACACACCGAGAGCGGCACTTTTCGTCAGCCGCCTCGTGCTTGGTTTGTACATCTCCTCGTACACCTCGTAGCAGTTCAGTTGGCAGATGAATGCAAACATGAAGATCGACAAGCCATGGACCGCCGAGTTCCCCGTTTGGAAGTACACCAAGTCATCGCGAACACCATTGGCCATCCCGTTATTAGCCGAGTGGACAATCATAGCGATGACAAAGAATATAATAAGGATCACCGCAATTACGGAGAAGTGGCGAAGAGAGTTGATCTCCTTCGGAAGGCACAGCGGCATCATGGCAATGAGCCACACCAAACTCGTGAGCAGCCGACGGCCGGATGCGGTTTTCAGGTACTCGGGGGCTTCATCCGCGTTGCTCACGAATGCGGTAATGATATCACCAACGGAGATGACGTATGATATTTCTGCGCCAAAGCTCAGCATCCACAAAACCAACGCCAGGAAGTAGTCAGCACCGGAGCCAAGCAGCATCTTGGTGATCTGCTCGTAGTTCCGCAACCCCGTGCGCTTGCCAGCGATGGCAAGAAGGGTGAAGGAGTACACCGTGAGAAGACCCACGAGCACGAGGTAGATGAGCGACATCACCAGGCCACTCGCGTTGAAGGCGTACGGTAGGGCAATAATGCCGGCGCCAATGGAGGAGCTCGCAAGGTTGAACCCGGAGGACAAGATGCCACCGTACGGTACGATGCGGTGCAGCACCCTCTTCACGGCATTGTCCGGTTCGCGCCGCCTTGCAACACGTTCCGCTCTCTCCATGTCCAGGCTGTCAATGTGGGCCTTGGCGATGTTGACGGCGCTCGTGGGAGGCTCCTTCTGCCTGCTCGCATCCTCCACCAGCTCTACACCGTCATCAAACGGGCGGTCGATGTCTGCAATGCCGTTTTCTTTGGCCATTCTATTAACAATCCGAATGCGGGGGGTGAACGGACCAAAAAAAGAAAATAAAAAAGAACGCGTGTACGTGTGTAGGATTTTTTTTTGTGTTTCCTTCTCCTAATGCGGGCACTTGTGGCAGCATACAATACGAATCCAATACAAGAAGAAAAAAAAAAAAAGCAAAAAACAACAGGCGGGAAGTCTCAATCATGGAGCGTCAATCGGAGTGATGCAATTAGGTGAGAGGATCAATCACAGTGGTCGCCACGCAGCGCTGCAAAACCATTTGCATCCTCCGTGATGAACGCCTGGAGTCGGCGCCAACACCACCTCCCCACCACGTGCGTCAAACAGGAGGCGAGCGGCATCACGCAGCGAAACATCCCCACACCGCTCACAATACCGTACTTGACTCGCGCTGACGGCCCAATAGCGCTCCTCTGCGGAGAAACCCGTTGTGCATGAGGGTTCTTCTTTTTTTTTTTTCCTTTGTCGTCAGTCGAATTGCGCTCTCTCGTACCACACACAAATCGTAAAATAGAAGGCAGCGCTTGGCTCTGCAAGCACGTTACAGAAGCTCGACCAGAAGTCAGAGATCACTAGACAAATTTTTTTTTTTTTTACTTGGTTTGGTTTCGTTAGTTGGAAGAGAAGGGTGGGAAGGACGTTATGGTTGGTGGAAATGAACACTGTGCGTGTGCGGTTTCTCTCCTTCTCACATTTTGCTCTGCTTGCTTTGAATCGATAGTGTGCGCTACTCCCCCTCCCACCTTCTCTCTCTCTCTCTCTCTCTCTCTGCAGCAGATGGTGCACCTACTGCACGGCATGATAAATGCCCAGACGACTCTCTTGGGAGCGGATGGCTTCCCGTTCCCGCTCGTATTCCATGCGCATTTCCGCAAGTGTGCGTACACGCCGCGGGGGCGATGGGCTATGCATCACGAAACACGGCGGCGCAACATGTTGGGAACGCCGCGCGGTCGAAGGAGAGAGGGCGGCGTTGTGTGGCAGACGGAAGAATGGAGGTGGTGGAAGCAAGTCATTGATGATGTCTTGGCGCTTCTGGCGTGAACCGATGGGAGAGCTCTTCACAGCCTTAATGCAAGATGTGATGAAGCTCTGCGATTTGCACGGGGTTTGGGGCGAATTGCAGGTGGGATGCAGCGAGCTGCGAAGGGCCCGCCCAATCGTGTCAATAGAAACGCGGGATTCGCGAGGGCGATCATCGAATTCGGTTGTCAGTCTGCAGCGAAGGCGGTCAAGCTCCGCATGAAGCTCCTCCAGCTGCAGTTGTTGCTCCTCCACAACGCGTCGCAACTCCTTCCCCTCCTCGGGGCCTTTCTCATTGATCATCGGAGTTGTATTCGGGATGCTCGCATCGTTCTGTACGGGTGATGCTGCGCTGTTCGTCTGTGCGTCCGCCATGATCGTCTCCACCCTGCCGTTCTGGCAGTTGACACGTCCTGCTTCACTGCACCCATGGGCAGGCTGAACATGCGCCAAAACGCCCTGCAGTGATCCGTCGTCCATCTGCAGAAAATGTGCCTTCTGCTGGGAGATGCATTCTGGCTCGTGTTCGCTAGCACATGAGACATCTGGGGCACTATACTCAAACAGGTGGGGATTTGGCTCCTGCGACAGCTCCATCATCATCATCATCATCGGATCTGCACCAAGCGACTTGGACAGTGCCTGCAGGTACTCCTCCTCTTTGCCGTGGTGCGCCGAAAGCTCGTGTTGGGCAAACATCACTCTGCTCTGGTCATGGCACATGTACATCTTTTCTAGGCGCCTCAGAAAATACGCTTGGGTTTCTTCCTCAGTTGGTTCTGCCCCGTAAGCCTCGCGAAGGAGCCGGAGGATTCCCTCTTGGTCCTGCTCATACTGCAGGATGCACTCTTCCAGTGTGTGCAGCTTATGCGGAGCCCGCACACCAAAGAACGCGCTCAATCGTCGCCGAAATGAATGCGGCGTTGTTTTCTCCTCTGACTGGTGCGCAGCCTCCCCATTCGACGGTGCCACTGGCGATTCGATATCGGGCAGTACCAAAGGCGTCTTGGCCACCTCACTCGTCGTTTCTAGGAGAGTGACGAGGGGAAGTATGGGCGCCGAGTCAGAGAGACCTTGCGGCAGCGGAGCCTGCGGCTCTGCCCCCGCTTGCAGGATGGGCAGCACAAGCTCCCTCTCCTCCTTCCGTTCCTGTACACCCGGCACCGTCTCGGCGATTTCCCTCGGCGTCTCGGGTTTGCACGCGAGCAAATCCCGCGCGTGCCCTGGCGCTGACACATTCACATCCACATCCACAGCAGCCTCCGGCTGAGCCTCAAGACGGGGTACTACTGATGGGGTTCCGTCGTCGCCAGGCTCTGGTCCGTAGCGTTTCACCACCGCCTCCATGAGTTCTTCACTAGTGCCCGTCCAGGTTCCCACAATGTGCGCCACATTGTCGAGCTTGGAAGGGTTGTAGTGCTGGTAGAACCGTCGAAGCCGCTGCTCAAGCTCTGGATCGTGTCGGTTTGCCGGAGGATTCTCTGCTGCGGCTGCAGCAGGAGGTACTGCAGCATCGGTCACTTGCGCCTTCCGAGTACGACGGGAAGGACGAGGACGAGGTGGTGGTGAAGAAGTCTGAGGCACGGGCGGTGCCTCCCGGTTGCCCTTGTCAGCCTTTGCATTTTTATTCTTCGAAGAGGAGCCTCCCATCTCCCTCTCGCACACCACACCCTACCGCAGACGGCGATGATGACGCTGCTTGTCTTCCCCACCCCCCGCTTCCTTCCGTGTTCTCTATGTGTATGTGTCCCTGTGCGTGTGTAAAGGTTGGGGCGAGGCCGTCGATGCACAACAGGGGAGATGCGTGTGTGTGTGTGTGTGTGTATGCAGAGAGACGGAGGTGGAAAAAAAAAAAGCAGCGACAGCAGCAGCCCCACATATCCCCCCCGCCAGCTGAGATGAGATAGCTGGGAACGACAAGGCGGGGAGCAGAGGGAAGAAGATCAACAACAACAGCAACAACAACAACAAACAAATTTTTCTGGTGCTGAGGGAAACATGCACGGCATCATCTCCCGTTCATGTCAACCGGACGCCGCTGCCTCCATACGAGAAGATCAGCTCTCCCGAGCTTCGCCTCCCGCCACTGCTGCAGCTCCTCCTGCGCCACACGCTCAATCAGGCATGACACGCCGCCCGCATGATCACTGTGACCGATAACTGGCTGCGCAGCGTCTGGTTCGCGTCGACGAAAAAACGCCTCAAGCCGACGTGACGCATCCATCTGCTGTTCTGATGACAGGTGCCACTCCGCACACGAGAGCGATATGATGTGCGAGGCGTCTGCCGCGAGTCGCTCTTTGGCGTCCAGCGGATGGCAACTAGTCTCCTCCAGTGCACCCAAGACGGTGGCGCTGCAGCTCAGCGCATCATGTGCTGTCTCACTCACCGCGTCGTTACCAGCCTCACTTGTGGGAACACGGGCCACTGTCACTTCTGCCGTTTGCGATTCGGTCGCGCTGCATGGCTCCGGCCCGTACCTCCTGACCAGCTTCTCTAGCAGCAACTCTGGCGCGTTGCGGTGCCTCTCGGCGATCAGGCCCACGGAGTTCCCATGCAGTTTGCTTGGATCGTATTTGGCGAAAAAGCGTCGCAGTCGCACGGCAAATGGCGTCTCCAGATTCGATAAGGCGAGTTGCGTGACATTGTCTTCTGTCGAGGCTGCATTCACAGCAGCAGGAACGGGCTCTGGCCCAAACCGCTTCACAAGGGCCTCCATCATCATTTCCTCCTTTCCCGCATACCTGCGAAGGATGCTGCAGACTCGCGGTACCTTCCCCGGATCGTAGACGGAAAGAAAGTCGGACAAGCGCTTTTTGTAAATCAAATTGACCGGACTTCTTTCAGTCTGCGGCGCCGTCGCCTCCACCGCATCACAAGCGGCAGCAGTGGCAGTGGCGATGCTATGCGCCGCGTATTTCTTCTTCAGGGCGGCGAAAAGAGCCTTCTCCCGCCCCTCGTACTTGGCAAGCATGCGGTCCACGTGGGCGGCCCTCGATGGATCGTGCTGCTGCAACAGGGCCAAGATGTCCTCGCGGATGTCGTTTTCGAGTGCCTTGGGCGCCACCCCGTACTTCCTCGTCACCGCCTGCACGAGTTGGGCCTCCCTCCCCATGAATCTCTGCAGCAGTGCATCCACCTGCGCAACCCGTGGCGCATCGAAGCGCTGGAAGAGCGCAACGAGTTGCGTCCGATATGCAGTGCACGCGGTGTGCGACGGCGAGGGACTACTCCTCTGCGCGACGTGGTGCTGCAACACAACTTGGGCGGCGTCCGAGCAGCGTGACGAGGGCATATTCGAAGCGCAGCCAAACACGCGCAGTAGGCGCAACTATGAAGCCGATGCGTGAAGAGCAATGGAGCGGAATGGAAGACAAGCGAGAGCAGAAAAAAAAAAAAAAGAAAAAGAACAGTGACATGCAGCGCCACGAGAGCAACCCGGCGCGCGTGGTGCAGAAATACGTGGAGGACGTGCAGCGCACACACACACACACACACACACACACACGTGCATGCAGAGAAACAACAACAAAAAAAAAAAAAAAAAAAACGATGACGACCATCAATTGTGGGGTGGGGAGCGCATGCGATACACGGGGAAGCCGGAAAGACGATGTATCAATGAAATAAATGCGTGCGACAGTTGGCAGCAGCTGCGGCTTTCTTCTCACGTTTTAATCGCCACCACCCCCTTTTTTTTTTTCTCTCTGTCTGTCTGTCGTGTGCCTTTTGTTTTCTGTTCTCCCCCCTCTCCTCTTCTGGTGTTTCCTTCGGTATCGTCTTTACACTGTTGCAGCCGGTCATGCTACGCCGGCAGTGTGCGCCTCTCACACTTTCAAGTCGGAGGCGTCAGTTGCGGGCGTGGGGCGGGGCGCAGAGACAATGAAGCCGCGCGCTGAGCGGATGGCGCACGTGGAGGGGATGGAGAGCGGCGGCGGCGTGAGCACAAAAGAAAAAAAAGAAAGAAATGGATGGATGACACGCGCACCCGTGCGCCTGCCTTTTCACGTAACGGCGTGCACACGCCGCAGTGGTGCCCGCCATGCAACACACACACACACACACGCATGGCTGGCGTGCATGCCGTTCGCAGAGCAGTCGCGACACGCACACAAACACACACAAAGAGATGCCGATGAATGGAGGAGAATTACTCCACTTTCCGCTTCTGTCGTCGGCGCGGCGATGGTCGAGTGGCTGCGGCAACCGGCAGTAGTTTCTATTTTTTTTTTTTTTTAGCGTCTCCTCCTCCCGCTCGCCAGCAGCCACCGCATGTGAACCGATAAACACATGAAATCACAACAGCACTGGCGGCAGGAGTACACGAAAACAAACGCATGAACACATCATCGAGGGAGTGAACACACGCACACACAAAAATATAAATAAGTGCATGTGTGTGCGTGCGTGTGTGAAAGTGAAAGTGAAGGGAGAGCGACAATGAGACTGAAACTAAAATCCATCACAATATCAATCAATCAATCAATCAATCAGAAATAACGGAGGCTGCGCTACACGACAAGAGCGCCGCCGCCACCACCACACGGAACACACACAAAAAAAAGAGAGGAGGAAATAAACGGGGGAAATAATTTCTTTTGTTTCTTTTTTTTATTGTTTTTGTTTTGTTTCTTCTCCGCATTGATGCCGCGGCTCTTGGCGGCCGCAGCGAATTCTACTGAATTGGACGAACATGCATATGAAATGATGTACATACACACACCTTCACGTCTTTTATTCCCCGTCACGTCGCCTGCGAGTCGCTGCTCGGCTGCCGCACTCTGCGGACAATCCACACATCGCACACACGCACACACACCCGCTCTCATCTGCCACATGAGCACAACAAGTGGGGATCGTCATCATCACAATGAGGCGGCAGCTGCAGTTGCTCGCTCCACCTTCTCCCACCGACAAGCTCAGCGTCATGGTGCCTGCATATTTACACGTCGCACACGTTTCCCAGCTCCCGCCACTTACTCCTCGAAGATGCCGAACTCCCTCAGGCGCTCGTCCTTCAGCTCCGCCGCCACGCATTCCGTCGGTTGACGCGGGTTGCGTATTTGGTATTCCGTCGTGAAGTCTTTCGTCATGCCTTTCACCGTGAAGCTCGGCATGTTCTGAAACACCTTGCAGTTCCTGTCGATGGTCTTGAACTCCACCCGGTTGCCGTTTCCGGCATATGTGTCCATCAGAAGCCCCATAACGTACGGCTTTGAAATGGAGCTGTCATGCACCCGTGGGATGACAAAGTACGGATTGCCTTCCGGCTCAAATGTGTAGCGCAGCGCCACATCGCGGGAAAAGTTGAACTTCAGCTGGCGCTCTGGAGCATCCACGTTGACGCTGCTCGTGCAGTCGACCTTTTCGTTCTTGCTTCCGTGGCGTGACACACTGATGAGCAGCGCCGCGTACTCCCGGCTCTCGCCATTGCGGTCGTCCTCCTGCGAAAGGACAATGTACGCGTCCACGGGGTCGGAGACGTTGATCTCAAACGACATCGTCGGAAACCCCTCGACGAAATCTCCCCGAACGCGGTAGTCAAACCAGTTGTTCCGCACGTGGCACACCCCTCCGCCAACAAAGTACGACAAGACATCACTCCACTCCATCCAGAAGGTGCGGTCGGGCTGGCTCGGATCGCCACCGTCTGGGAAGCAGCCAGACTTGACGGTCGGATACTTCTCCCAGCGCTTGTCTTCCTTGCTCCAGTTACCCGTCCACTCTTGGCCCGTGCCCCAGGGGTTGCGGATCTGCACGAGGCGGAGGTCAAAGTCCTCAAAGTACTTCACACGCAAAACGGTGTAGCCACAGTGCAGCTGCAGGCCTATCGCCTTGTATTTGCTCTCCACCTCGGGATCCATGGTGATGGCGCCGTTGCCGTTGCCGTATGGCCTGTTGGGGGTTTCATTGCGTGGTGTGTAGAGCATCATGAGGTATCCCTTTTTCATGTAGAGTATCATACGCTTGAAGAGGTCCTCGTCGCCATTCGCATCCTCTGCCCACTCAGAGTCAAAGCGGGTGATGGGAAATCCCGTAAAGTCCTGCAGTGGCTCCAGCGGGTCACCGCTGGCAATGTTCGCGTAGGAGCAGTGAACTTTTGCGTAGGCCTTTTCAAGCAGACCCACCCACATGCGGCGCAGATCCACAGAGCAGTGGGCAAACTCCGGGCCCTCGTGGTAGGCTGGGAGGTGGTCATCAACGAGCACGGGGCACCACCAGCCATTGTAGTTCAGCGTCACCCAGTACGCACCCAGTGCGCGTTCCAATTTGCCTTGCGCGGCGCCAACAGGATGTCGGAAAATATCCCGCACCTTTTCTGGAATCTCCGCGAGGCTCGCCATGGCGGAGACGAGGTAGCTGTTGCCAATATCACCCTGTGTCACCTGAGACGGTAGAATCGTGCGGCGAAAGAGGCGCACCTCATCGAGCTGGTCATGCGGGATGTACCCTTCTGGGCGGCACCACGGCATGCTGCGCACCTTGTACGTGTCCACCTGAGGACGGTACAGGGCGCCGTCGCACGGGAGGAAGTCGCAGTCGATGTACGCAACCTGCTTCTCTATGCAGTGCTCCAGCACTTTCCCCTCCTCCAGGTCATCCACGCTGCTGAAGCCGAGGTCGTGGGCGATGCGGGACAAATCGGTATATATTTTTTCGTTGCCGCGCGCAAATATTTCGGTGCGCTTTTCTTCACCCAGCGGTACCGCTCGCGCCATGCACTTGAAGCCGTTCACTTTCCCCGATATGAGCTTCTGTGTCTCGCGTGGGTACACAATGAGGTAGGCCTCCAGCTCCTTGTTGCTCCGGACGAACATTTCCACGCGGTCCCCGGGCTGCAACTCAGACTTGGCCCCAAAGCGAAAGCGGACTTGCATCTCATACTTCTCCGTGTCGTTGTAGAAGTACCACGACCCGTCCTCAGCGATGATTTTGTACAGCATGCCGTTGTCGAACACCGGCGACACCTCGCCAGACACCGCCGGGCCCTCCAGATGATACGACGCCGTGCGCTGCTGCTGCGAGAGGTTCTCCACCGTGAGGTCGATGGTGGCGTCCTCAAACTCGTCACACTCCTCATCGTTCACGTACGGCGGCGGCAAGTCGAGGCGTGGCGGCACGTACTTCTTTCCACTCTCCGCGTCCTCCCGCATCTTCCGCATGCGTTGAATCTCGTCGAAGCTGCGCGGAAGGAGGTCTGGCAGCGGCGTCGGCACCGACACCGGGCGCAGCTCGTCCTCGTTCATCAGCGGAGTGGTGGGTGGGATGGGCATGATGCACGCACCGCCACCGTCGCCGTTCAGATGCATGTTTGTACAGATGCGCAAACTTCGCAATCACAACAAATAACAACAACAACAAGACAAAAAAAAAAAACTGCAGGCACAAATGAAGAAACAAACTGCGGTTTTGTCCCTCCTCTGCGCCTCTGAGATCAGCTACTCCCTACGAAATATGTGGAACGATGGCTGGCTGCTTAGACTAATGAAAGCAGGCGTGTGTGTTTCTCTAGATATATATATATATATATATATCTATACCTCCCTCTTTTGGTGTGAGTGTGTTGCAGCGGAAAAATAAACGAGCAGATAAGCACAGACAGACTGACTGACTGACTGGGAGGGAGGGAGGGAGCGACTGAGAGAGAAAACGCCGCGGCTGCGTGACAGCGCCGTGCAGTGGTGGGTGTGGAGGAGACAAAGGGAGGAGAAGAGGCGTCATATAAATGGGCAGACGTGTGTATGTGTGTGCATGTATGTATGTTCGCACACACACCACAACCTGCAGCACTTGCAATTCGCTGCCGCTTGCTTCCCAACACGCAGTCTACAGACACACGGGCACATATGCAGCAGGAGAGAATAAAGGAGGGGTGATTAGACTCGAATCGATCACGCGCGTGGGAGAACCATTCACATTTATGTGGGAAGAAAAGAGTGAAGAGGAAGCGGCAGTGATGACTAAAAACAAAAATAAAGATGCAGCTGGTGAGCGTCAGAGCGAAGGAGAGAGACAGACAGACAGACAGGGAAAGAGAGATGCACACATAAATACGGCGGGGGAGGCGCACTGCAGAAGCGCGCGCGCGCCCCCCATGCGTCCATCCGTCCATCCACTGAATATAAATAAATACATAAATGAAAATGCACACACACACACACACACAGACAGATATGTATAGAGAGAGACAGAGACGGAGACAGACAGACAGACAGACAGACGCGGAGAATCTTTTCGTTTCCACACGATCTATCGGCCCCCCACCCCCCTTCAGTTTCCTCTACGTTATTGCACGCATGCAAACACAACAAACAAACAAACAACCAAACCAAAAAAAAAAAAGTATATATATATATATATATATACTCACGCTACACAGTGATGCATGGGCCCTTGTGAAGAGAGACGCCTTCTGCAGTTCGACGCTGGTATGACGCAGCGACTGGGGTGCACACCTGGTCGCTCGTAGAAAACGATGCTGCATCGCAAAACACCTGGCACGATGCATCACAGTGGCAGAACGCTACTTCTGCCTCTGGGCCACCAAGCGTCTTATTGCAGAGAACGGAGATAACGAACGGCGTCAGTTTCCGTATGTATTTATCGTGCACGCGTGGTATGATGTAATATGGGCTATACCTCGGCTCAAACACGCACTTGAGGGACACATCTCGTGCCTCGTGGTACGTTAAGCGGCCGCTGCGAGCCTCCATGTCGTCGCAGCTTTTGTACGCCACACACTCCATGTTTGTTGCCGCCGCATGACGTGAGACCAGGAGCATCACGGCATCGTAGCAAGACGTCTCGGGTGCGGTGGTGTGCCCCAACCTGCTCTCCTGGCTCACGCTCAGAATGGCCTCTAACTTTGCCGTGACACGCACTCGCAGGACCACCTCGGGAATACCGTTACGGAAGCAGTTGCGTATGCGATAGTCGCTCCAACTCCACAGCGTGTAGCAGACACCGCCACCCGCAAAGGTGTTGAGTGCCTCAGACCACTCCAGCCACATGGTCCCACGCTCCTCCTCACTGACAGCGCGCCTCCCATGGGACGCGAGAGTGGTGCTCAGCAACGAGATACTGTTCTCTGGCTGCTCAAGCCATTTGGACGCCTTTAACCGTTTCTCCAGACAAGGCTTTCCAGTAGCCCGCCACGTCCATGGGTTCTTGAGCCGCACCATGCGCAGGTTCAGCTCCTCACAGTATAGCGCCTCGGTAATAAAGTACACATGTCCAGGGAGGAACAACGGCGTTGATTCGCCAGACTCGCCAAGCCGCAGCGAGAGGCGTCGCAAGGTGTCAATCGATGATGCGGATTGAGGTCTCTTTGGTGACGGTGTGTAGACCATAATAATAAAGTGGCTTTTGGCGCTTCGGTAAATATAGTTATAGAGGGATTTGGCCATGTCGGGGTCCTCCACTGCAGCCGCCCACATGTCGTCAAGGTGGCGACATGGGTATCCAGTGAAATCCGTCAATACCTCCAGTGCGTCGGCAACGCACAGCGCGGCGTAGGACCCGAGCGACTTGGCGTACGCCTTCTCCAGGAGAGGCACCCAGAGGCGGCGCGGATCCCGAGGGCAGCGCGCGAAGAGGGGAGTCTTTAACGATGCAGGAAAGTAGTCGTCCAAGAGCAGCGTTGTCCACCATCCGTTGGTACACAAAGTGACGCGGTAGGCCCCGACAGCGCGTTCACGTTTTCCGGTTGCGGCGCTCACCGGGTGGCGAAACAACCAGCGAACGTGGCTTGGAAACAGTGCCACTGCGGCGATCCCCGCCACAACCGTATGATCATCCAGACTACCTTGTCGAACCAAGTGGCAGGAAATCTCCCGTCTAAAGAGGCGAGCCTCACTTACCTCCGTGAGGAGCAGAAACTCTGCGGGGCGTCGCCACGTCAACGGAGCCACCTTCACCACATCCACGTCGGAGCGCCAAAGCGATCCTGCCGAAGGGCGAAACTCCAAGTCAATAAACTTGAGGCGATGATTCATGCAGCAATTTAGAAAAGCCTTCTGGTCACTCGCATGGCTGAATCGTCCCAGCATGGAGCGCACCTTCTGAATGGAGCTCCCCACCGCCTGCATATTTCGGCTCACGGAGGGAGGGACAAAATTACGCGGGGGGGCGACTCCCTTCACTAATACGCGTGGAATCTTCTCCAAGCCTTGAATGAGAAACATCGTGTCCTCCGGCAACACCGCCAGCGTGAGCTCCGTCTCACCATTCTCCAACGGCAACTGAATCGCCTTCTCATTGATCACCTCGCTACCCGTCAGAGAGCAACGCAGTCGCACCACCATCACATACTGCAGCGTGTCATTGAAGAAGAAACACCCGCCGTTTTCGGTTATAATCTTGTACAAGATTTTGGAGCGACATACAGATGTGATCACACCCTGCTGCGATGGGCTGCTAAAGGAGTACCTCTCACGCGGATCCTTTGCGGGGTACGGAGTCTCCCGAATGTTGATGTCGTCGAACTCGTCTACACCGTCCTCGTCCAACTGTGTGCCGTCCTCCAGCAGGCTGCACTCCCCCCCCTCCTCCTTCTCGGTGGCACTGGCTGCCGCGTTGCTGCTGTGCGCCATGCGGTGGGTGATGGTCGAACACTTGCCTCCCTTGAGATACGCATCGCACAACTCCACGAGTGCGCATATGCCCTGTGATTGACAGCGCTGCGCAATGTATTCACGAATAAGCACAAGCAAGTCAGGGTCTGACACGCTCTCCAACAGACGAACGACCCGTTCAGGAGGCCCGAAAGTGCCACCAAGCGAGCAGCGACAGCGCCCCACCTGGAGAGCTGGTGTCTTTACATGATCAGCCTCACCATTTGCTGCCACATCTCTGGCCGTCTCCTTGTCAGCAGGCAGCGTCCCTCTGCTCGTCAGAGACTCGCGGTGTGGCCTCTCACAGACAGACGACTGTGGAAGAGTTTCTCCCACATTGTGAACCGCCGCGTTCAACGACGGCTCCTCATCGGATAAGCCGAGAACCACACCGGCATCTGAAGGTGAAAAAACCCCGTTTGACTCTGCTTGCGTGGCACCCGCCTCCCGCTGCGCAACTGCAATTTCATGGCTGACCAGAGGCGGGTCTCCCATTCGGCGCCCCGCAGGCGAGGGAGATTGGCAGGTGGCAGGCTGCGCCACCAGAAGAGCAGTGCCTTCCAACCACATCGTATCGACGGAGGAGACATCTTTGCCTTCGCTGCACTCCTCCAAGCTGGAGAATATCGTCAACCCACGATGCCTCAGTTGGCACATCCCTGCAGGCTGCTTTCGAATGCTCCGCCGAGTCTCGGCAGAATAACGCTTCTTGAGGCGCGTCTCCGAATCCTCCGCGTTCCCCAACACGGGCAAACTGCACGACGCTCGCTGTGAGCGCACAGCTGGCAATACAGGTGGAAGGCGCGTCACCTCGACGGTAGTACCACCTTCACTAACTGTGCACCGCCCACCAGGTGGCGAAACATTGCCATCCGCCATTGCCACCGCGGCGCCACTCAACTCCTCCTCCTCAACATTCTCCTCCTCCACCTGCTGGAAGAGCGTATCCCCTGACATGCACTTCATGAGACGCAACGTAGAGAATGAATCCACGTGCAAATCACTCATCGATGGCACCACAGCCACCTCATCTAGTAGCATCAATCTTGAAAGACACCTGGCGCCGTCCGGCACAACTGGCAGACGCGTCGACGGCGATGAAGCCTCTGCTACACTCACGTTTATAACCGTATTTTCCCTCCGTTTCCTCGAGCATCGCACCCCGTGTTCCACCGCAACGCCATCGCTGCCTCCACTTACACGCTGAATCGCAGAGGAAGGAGACACCAGCGTCGATGCTCCTTCCGCAACGCTTGAGAGAAACGTTGATTGCTCATCGTACGCAGGATGCGAGAGCTCCGAGAAGTTAATCGAAGGAAGACTTGACAGATTCACCGGCGACCACTGCCCATTTGAAAAGCCACTGTGCTCCCCTTCAGCCTCTTCCAGCGACACTGCCGCAGCAACAACAGGCACACGACGCATAGACCCTTCGCCAACGCAAAAAAAAAAAAAAAAAAAAACACTACAATAAACTTAAATAAGATCCAAATCAAATAAATATATATATATATACAAGAAAACTCAAGCCATCCAGAGAATTACAAAGGGCGCAGACCGCAAGATACACACAGCTGCATCGCAACACGCGGAAGCTGCACGCCGTGCGGCAAAGCAAGAGAAGCAACGGGAGAGGGGAGGGAAAGGGCGGAAAAGCAGCACGCACCGCTGCGTCACCAGCCAGAACGGCAGCAGCAGCCAGCCCAAATGCGCACGTCCACACGCCCTCAGCCACACGCAAACATAATCATGCCCTTCTTGACGCGCCTCCAGCGCCTTGCAACCGTCCCAGTGGCGTTGGCAAACCGATGCATCAGCTCCGCGTACTCACTCTCCCACACATGGTGCACCATCACAGAACGCGAGCTCACACGTTGGGGTCGCACACCTCTGTGCACATCATGAAACGCACACTTGCGCTCCTTCACGTACAACACGTGACGGAAGCCGGACTTCTTCAAAACAAGCCCAACCATGGCATCCTCCGCCCTGAACTCGAGGGCTTCAAACTNTCCAGCGCCTTGCAACCGTCCCAGTGGCGTTGGCAAACCGATGCATCAGCTCCGCGTACTCACTCTCCCACACATGGTGCACCATCACAGAACGCGAGCTCACACGTTGGGGTCGCACACCTCTGTGCACATCATGAAACGCACACTTGCGCTCATTCACATAAATCACATCGTTAAAGCAACATTCCTTTAGAACCATACCCACCATGGCATCATCACCAGTCACCTTCAGAGCATCAAACTCCGCCTCCCGCTCCCTCGTGTACGGCAGGGCGACAAGACGCCGCAACGGCTCGTACGACACGAATGCTTCAGCGACATCCCTCGACAGCGTAAAGCACGGCCCCAACGCAAAACGAAAACTAACCCAAAGATTTCTGATCATCACCCGTGGGTTGTATATGGCACCCCAGTAGACACCGCGGCGCGGGAGCGTGCGCAGGTCGGCGAGGTACTGCGGCACGCGCAGGAACATGTCGTCGTCGCCCTTCGCAACGTACGCCGCAGTCGGGAACAGGCGCAGCGCAAGATCAAACCACAGGAACACCTTGCGGCTCAGGCCGACCTCAGCCTCCATGCCCCAGTAACCAACACCACCAATCGTCTTGTTTGTTGTGACGCGGCCCTCGTTCATCGGCAGCGCCAGCACGTCGTGCCACTGCGCCGCCTCCTCCTCCAGCGCGGCGGAGTGCGCGAGACGGAAGGCGGTTGACTCTTCTCCCTTCCGATGTAAATAATGTGGGGGGCGAATACCACCGTTCTCAGTGAAACTACTGCAGCGTACGCCGTTCGGCGGAAAGTGGTGAATACGCCTTCATTTGGTACCGCTGATCATTTCTGTAACTTGGCGAAAGATGATGTCAAAGTGGAAGAAAAGAAACGTTAGATGTGTTCGTGCGGCGCCGTTTTGTTTTGTTGCGTGTTGTTGCAGTTCTTGGGGAATGTAGTTACACGTGTGCCTTCTGTTCTTCGTGCATTTTGTTTGTTTTTCCTCATCGATGGGGCTCATGTCGCGCGTCGTCCATCACATGTGTGATGGTGCCAAGCAACCACCACCAGAACAACAACAACAACAACAAAAAAAAAAAAATGCCGATGGTGGGAGAAGACGACCGATTGCCGCACGTCCAGAACGCCAGCGATGGTAGCGACTCCAAACAACAACAACAACAAATGGCGATGATGGTCGATGGCTGATGTCACGCGGTGGAAAGAAGTTCGTCCTCCACACCTCCGCCGCTGAACCTCTTCGCGCGTGGAGAAGCGAATGTCGCACGAAGAGATCTTCTCGGCTCGCTCTTGCTGCACCAGTCATCCCCCCCCCCCCCCCCCCCCCCCCCGCCTGCAGGGAATCTCCTGCATCATTCCTCCTACTAGCGCCCTGCTGCTGGTCAACGCTGCATTGCTGTGCGGAATGGCGAGGTGGCGGATATGCATGCGTCGTAAATGTCGCCTTCTTTGCTTCTCCTCCTCCTCCTCTGGCAGACGCGTGCCGGCTGCCACTTCTGTCGATGCGGTCACTGTGTTAGTGAATGCGATTTCTCTGCACCCGCGATACGATCTGGTTTTGTGGCTGTTGATGAAAACAAGTTGAGCCACCCGTATGAGGAGGCCACCGGGCGATGGTTATTTAACTCACGGGAGCGTGCCGCTGCATCATCCGAGCGGCGGCGGAGCGGAAGGAAGCCGAATCGATACAGCGTGTACGAGAGCGAGTAGCATCGGGGGAAAAGTGATGTAAGTTCGTCGCCCTCTTCAACGGCATGGGAGGCGCGAGCCACGGCGCACAGCGTACCGCCTTTATCGCACTCTACGTCGTCAGAGGATTGTTCTGCAGGGACTGGAATGCGCTCTATGCGCATTTCGGTGTTGGCAATACCACCAGGAGGGTGCTGCAGCATGTCGAACACGGGCAACACAGTGGCGATTGTGTGCGGGCTGAAGTCATTCACATGGGCGCGTGTGCGATCCACCACACCGAGCACACGGTCCATGATGCCCCACCTGATCCGTGTGACGAGGCGCGTCCACACATCCTCCTCCCTCTGCATTCGCTTGTCTTCGGTGCAGACATCCTCAAAGTGCTCCACATGATTCCGCAGGGGAAGAAGGCGCTGGCGGGAGAGCACAGCACGAAACGCCCAGCGTAGATCCTCCATGGACGGCGGTGGCAACCGAGAAGATGCGCCCTTGTCTCCTGGCGAGATCTCATTTCCTGCATCCACCCCGCACACATCTACAGCTGCACGTCCGGCAAAAGGCTGGCGTGCCCCGCTCATGTTGCAGAAGGAGTTGAATTCCTCCGTCCACCTCCCGTGTATCCGCCGCAGATAGTAGTCAAAGCGACCGCAGTGGTCGTTGTACTCCAGGTGTGTCGGCGGGTCGAGCACTCCGAGGTGAAGCTCACGGATGATATCGTCATCAAATGGGTAAAGAAGCCGCAGATACGGATACAACGGGCTGCGCTCCCCCTCTGCACGCTCGCAGGCGAGCAGCAGCGCGCAGTAGACTTGATCCACAAATAAAACATGCGGCACCGGGTCAAATGAGGACTTCCTCCGAGTGACAATCGCCTCCACCTCTGCGTAGGAGGGAGGGCTGCGACGCTGTGCTGCCAGAGAGTGGCGGCGGAGCGTCTCTGAATTTAGGACAAAACCCCACGCTGTGATGTTGGCTGCCGCTGTGGAGCTGCTGCCGCACCACTCCCCATCGTGAAGAGCGCCAGGAAGGGGAATTGCAAAGATCACGTCACCGGCGTTGAATGCCTTGCGCGCAATCACACCGCGAGCGTAGTTCGACCGCAGATGAAGCTCGATGTTCTCCTCCAGCTGCTGCATGAAGGGCATGTATGCCTTGTTCGTTAGTCGAGAGCGAAGCCACGCAAGAAACTCCACAACATGCTCATCCGGCAGCGTCCCCATGGAGTCCGTCGAAATCCAATTCTCTGGGCGAAGTCTCTGCTTTCCAAGCTGCGGCGAGGTGAGGCTCGACGCCCACATGGGCAACAGCGGCTTCGGGGTGTTATTTGGCACCGCGTGAGCGGGTGACAAATCACAAGAAATGCGATCGCTTGGATGCTTTAAAAATGAAAAGCGCGGCCGGCGACGCAACGACGGCATCTTCGTTTTCGCCGTCGATGCATCAACGTGCATCACAGCATCCAGCTCCACGCACGAAGACGCCGTCGCTGCTGCTGCTGCTGCCGTTGTTGTTGATGATGATGATGATGGAAGGTTTGTTTGCTTGTCTTCTTCGGCCGATCGCACGCCACTTTCAAATGCATTCGGTGCCGCCCCACCAGTTGGTGTACTTTCAGTCGATTTATCTTGAGAAGAAATTCCACCCGATGTCGCCGCTGCTGATGTTGTCGCCCTTGACGACGCTACGCATCGCCACGACGCCCCTGAGGCGACTGGAGCCGATGATGAAAAGATCGGCACTACTCGAGACGCACCGGGTGGGAGTCTCATTACTTCTCCACGTGCTTCTGCGGCCTTTTCTCCTCCTGCACCTGTGCGTGTGCGTGTTTCTGCGATGTATTCGCTCTCCCTGAAACACACAATCCCGCCCTGCTAATGTATCTTTCGCAGCAACCACAACAGCAACCAGAACGAACAAACAAAAAAAAAAAACAGAAATGCAGTGCAATCGCGACACGGTGCCACCAGGAGGAGAGTGATGGCGAACAGGGCCCTTCCCTTTTTTGTTGTTGTTGTTGTTTTTGATGCTGCCCCACCATGCGCATGCACTCAGGCATATGTATGCGTGTGTGTGTATATATATATATATTGATAGAGATAGAGAGATGCGTGTATTGTACGTGCTTGCTTGCGTGCAGGGCAGTCGTCTGTTCAGCCTTCCACTCATCATCATCATCATCATCATCACCTCCCACAGAAAACTGCGACGCATGAAGGGGATTTTCCTTGCGATGAAAATGCAGCATTATTCTCTGCTCCGATTCCTACTTGACACGTGCCCATTCCTCGCTTCGGCATCAGCTCCACCACCACCACTACTCCCCCCATCAAACTCACATCGCATGTTTCATTTCGTCCTTATTATTTTTTTTGTTTTTCGTTTGTTTGTTTGTTTGTTGTTGTTTTTTTTTTAAGGCATTTTGGCTTTATCCTGCTGGTTTTTTTTTTTTCTTTTTTTGTGGGGTTGTTGTTGGTGTTTTCCATCAGTCTTCTTTTTCTTCTTCTTCTTTTCCATTACACTGCTGCTGCTGCTGCTGCTGCGTCTGCAAAAAAAAAAATTTTTTTCATCCCTTGACCTCGGCGGCCCACGGGGGACTCTCTGCGGGGAAACATCCCAGTTGTCGTGCGCAATCAGTATCGTTGCACGGTCTTCTTCTTCGTATGCGTCCCGAGCACGTTCGATTCCGTTGCCCGTGGAGCAAACGACGGCTTGGATTCTAAAGGCTGCGCGAATGACACTACATTTGAGTCGGCAGCGGGGATTCCCCCAATCGGAGCCGTGCCGAATCCGGTAGTTGTAGTGCCACTGAACGACGATGGGCTGAAGGGATTCGACCCCTCTGGAGCAGCAGCAGCAGCAGCACCGAATGGGGATGCAACACTTGTCGATGTGGCGTCAGCAGGAGCACCAAGCGCCGTCGTTGGCTTCGACAGGCTGAAGGGGTTAATGGCCGAGGAACCATTGGTAGACTTTTCGGCGGGAAATGCGCCAAGTGGTGGAGGAACCGAACTAGGCGTAAACGACAAGCCTTGCACCGCATTTGACCTCTCATCTGCTACAGCAGCAGACGCTGTGGGAATGGAAGGGATGGGCACGCTGGCGCCACCCACAGGAGCAGTAGACGCCACCACCGTCTCTACAGTCTTGCTGCCGCTGGCTGAGTTATTGCCAAACGAAAAGGGGTTTCTCGACCCCATCGCAGTGGAATTTGTGGTGGCAGAGGCAGCGGGAGCCGAAAAAGAAGGAGCCGCAGGGGGCACCACCGCCGTCGATGGTGCGAATGAGTGGCTCTTTATGGCCTCGACAGACTTCTCCAGAACGGCGATCGCAGTGGACTTTTGTCCCACTTCGCTACGCAGGCTGGCGAGGTCACCACGGAGAGAGTCCACCAGCGACTGCATCCCTTTGATGGAGGACACCGACTGCTCCAACGAGGAGTGCCTGCCCTCCAGCAGCTCCACGTGTTTCGTGAGTTGCGCCACCCCCACTCGCAGATCCGTGACGGAGCGGCTGGAGTTCTCCCTCTCACGGTCGCTTTCCTCACGGCTCCGCTGCAGCTCCATTCGCGTCTCCTCAATTACCCTATTCAGATGATCGTACTGCTCCTGCATCTTCTTCAGTTCGTAAAGGATTCGAGTGGAGCCCTCGTGCAAGCATCCCTCGCCATCCCCTGCAAACACCAACGACTCCTTCCGGGGGAGCTTCATTCGCCTGTAGTAGTCCATCGATTCGTTGACGAACGCGCGCTCCTCCCCCTCGGTGATGGGATTCACAGGGCCCTGGTAGCACTTGTCATAGGGGTTCACAACATCCCCGAGGTGTGAGGACGACTTGGCGAGCGCATTGCCTCCGGCCGATGACTGCGCGGTAGACCCGTTAACGAGATGCTCGTGGTGTGTCAATTCTCGCTCCCGCTTTAGCCGTGGCCTGGGCGTCAGTGACGACGGTGGCTGTGGCTGTGATCGTTGCGTCTGGCTCAGTGCGAGGTCCTCCATTGAAATGTTTGGTGTCACGAAGGGTGGAATGGGGATGGACCGTTCATCCTGCACGTAGTAATTGTTCACAATAGGCGCACTAGACGTCGTGGTTCGCCGCGCCGCAATGCCACTTGCCGTCACCGCCGCCGCAGCGTTGGGTCCATAGTATGCATGCATGTCATCGGCAGACGCGCCGCGCTCAGCAGCGCCATAACGAAACCCGTAGGCGCTCATACAAATTCACGTGAATGAGTCTTGGCGCCAACACACAAATCACAAACACGCAGAAGAAGAATAAGAAGCAACAGCGATAGAGCTTTCTCCCCGTCTGTAAAAGAAGGATGCGGACGGATTGCTCCTCCTCTCCCTTCTCGTTCCTCTACGCACGTGCATGCAGGGAGAGGCAGAAACGCAGAAGAAGAAGAAGAAGAAGAAGCAGCAGCAGCAGCAGCAGCATCCGTGCGGCAACGGCAGAGCGACGCGGGAAGTGAGGCACAATCTGCAGCCATTCATTCATCAATTTAACACACAACACACACACACACACACAGACACAGACAGAAAGACAGAGACAGAGAGAAAGAGAGACGACGCCGAAACCAAACCAGAGACCCCGCACATCTCCCCAGACCCGTCAGCTCGGCGTGGTGCTGTCGGAAACCCACTTGAGGTACGCCTCGCTACCGGGCCCCATTGGCACGCTGATCACCTCCGGCACATCGTACGGATGATGGCTTGTCACGTCCGCAATCACCTCCTGCAGCAGCGCGGTTTGTGTTTTGATCATCATGAGGCACTCGCTCTCTTCGCACACGCGGCCCTCCCATTGAAACACCGAAGTGACGCCTGGAACGATGTTCACGCAAGCAGCCCTTCGGCTCGTCACCAGATGTCGGGATATCTCCCGAGCCACCTCCATCGATGGCGCTGTCACGTAGCAGACAGAGAACATAGGCCTAGGGATGCTGCAATGCACGCGCGCACCATCAACAACAACGACACCACCACCACCACCACCACCAGCAGCAACAGCAACAGCAGCAGAGGAAGAGGCAAAAAAAAAAAAAGAGAAGAAATGGGGGCAAAGTGTCGCCGCTACGCAGCTTCAAAGTCCTCCATGGCGCACTTTGTGATAGGCACTTGTGAGGTTGCGGCAATCGTCATGCAAGCAGTCGCGTATGGCCTGCAGAAACAAAAGCAATTAAAAAAAAAAAAGAATGAGTGAGAATGTGTGCATGTGTGTATATATATATATATATATGTGTGTGTGTGTGTAGGCACATATGACACATAAATTGGAGAGGAGGGGAGTGAGGGAGGGAGGGGGTGGCAAAACAAAAACAAAAAGACTTCATGCGCATCTTGACAGACTTCGCCATTGCCACGGGGACCGCGACTACCACTAGTACCACCCCGCTGCTCCTGTTCATCGTGCGCACACGACGCCCCGCAAAGGGGACGAGTTTTGTTGGTTTGGGTTGGGGGGCGGCAAAAGAAGCGGTCGAAGAAACGGATGCAGCGCGTCTCAGATCTTCGATCCTTCATCCCATCCAGGCACCGACACAATGTGTCTGGCTGGGAACACCACAGCAGTGAGCTCGCCGCCGTACACGCAGCGGGTGTCCAATCCAATGGCGAATGGGTGCTGCTGCAGTCCGCGCTTCGCGTTGTGGCCGAAGACCACTGTTTCCGGACCGCCCCACAGTGACGCCCATGGCACGCCCTTCTCTGCATCGGTCGTCACGGATGTTGCGCCGCCGTCCCCATGCCGGACGAGGTTGCGCATCTCGGTGACATCCTCCACGCGCTGCTGCTCCAGCGGCAACGTGGGAATGAGGCCGGCATGCACCACGATTACATTGTGCTCGGGAATGCGGAGAATGTGTGGCATGCAAGACAAGAAGTGCTCGGCATCTGGCGGGATGGACTCTGCGAGCGGTGCGAGGCTCGACGTGCAGTGCTTCCCGGAGAGTGCACCCTTTTCCCGCAGCTTGCGTTTGAGCTTTAGCAGCTTGATATCATGGTTGCCCAGCACGCCGCGCGCCTTCAGGCGCTGCAACAGCTGCAGCACCCCTAATGAGTTTGGTCCCTTGTTCACCACGTCGCCAACCGTCACCAGTTGGTCCCTGCCCTCGTCAAACGAGATCCTGCGCAGTAGATCCTGGAGCTGCGCAAGACAGCCGTGAATGTCGCCCACGATCACCACCCGTCCCTTCGTCCCGTGAAGTGATTCCACGCGCGCAAACGCCTTGGCTGCCATACGGAGATCCGCCTCCGTCGTACCTCCAGCAGCAGCAGCAGCAGCAGCGGCCAAATGAAGACGAATAAATAAATAAATGTGTTTACTTTCTCCTTTGCTTTTGATGGCTGGCCACTTCACTTCAAACGAAAAGCAAAAGGCAAAAAAGCGGTGGTCAGACGAATGGAAACGCAGAGCGGGAGAAGCCACCCGCACACACGCATGAACAGAAACAAAAGGGACACACACACAAACACAAACGAAAAAACAAAAAATCACCAATCACGCATCTCTATCGGCGCATCAATATTGAATGGCCCTAAACGCAGTGGTACCACACCACCACCGTCGCCTGCAGCGGATCGATGCAGACATAGCAGTAATTCAAGTTGCTCGGCTCCGCGCCATCGCCACGGCGAAAGAGCACCACGCCGTCCACAGCCCGCACGGACACCACAGTGGACACCACCTCGGGCACCAACGTGCCATCGATCTCCTCCTCGACGCGATCCACCTCGTCCATACCAGCAGCAGCACCAGCAGCAGGAGGAGGAGGAGGAGGAGGTATCGCACGGATACTGACGAGGCCCTTGTACCACGTACGTGCTGCCTCGAGGTACACCGTCAGCTCATCATCCCACTGATTGTTGGTGCCGCCGCCCGCAACCAGTCGCCAGAGGATGTGGTACAGGAACTCGGCCCGCTCCGCCTTGTCAAACACAGAGGCCAGTGCGGCGGTGGAAATATGGTCGCCCGCACCGTAGCCGAACATGTCGTCATGGTCGCATGCATCGTCGTCATCGCCCCGGCAGACGGCGCTGTTGTGTGCGAGGAGGAAAAGCGCCCGCAACTCATCTGCGATGGCAATGTCGTGGGGAAGGTACGTCTCGCAGCGCTTGACGACGGGCATACGCACACCATCAAATGTAGGAGTGGTATCCTCGTCATTCTTCTTGTTATTCTCATCCGTCTGCGTAACAATGCGCCGCACGACGCCGGCCTCAGAAAGGCGCGTAGTAAACGGCTGCAGTGTCGTCCAGCCACACGTCAGGTTGTCATACTCGATGCGGTTGCATACCACCTTTTCTGACGCTGCACGCAGCGAAAGCGCCTCCTGCACCACCGGCTCGTTGAAGAGCGAGCAGAGGAATTCGTGAAGCAGGCCCTTATGAAAGCCAGAGAAGCGAAGATGCCCCGCAACCGCACTTCCACTGGTGTTGCTCTTGCCGTCAGACTCAAAGCGGAAGGCGCACAAACGCGTCTGGCAGTGCAGGCCCCACCTGTGCTGCGTCTCCCGAATAAACGGATTCGCCATCATCGTCTCAACCCGCTGCAGGCGGAGCGGGTTAAATACAAACTGCTCGTGTCTCGGCTGCACCATTTTTCTCCCCCCACCCACCCCCCACCCCTTTGGCTTCCTCCTCTGCCTCCGCGTCGAGGAAAGAATAACAACAACAACAACGAGAACAATAAGAACAGAGACATTGCGGGCACGTGTACATTGCAGCGTGAGAGCCGCATTTCACGCACACACACATCCATCCAGAGAGAGGAAGCGAGCGTGTGACGGCGAAAGGCGGGCAGGCGTGGATGTCCCCCCGCGTCCACATCTCGGAGCGTGAGATGAGACAAAAAAAAAAAGGAGTGAGCGAGTGAGTGAGCGCGCAGTGGCCCGAGAGCCGGTGCAACACATCCACACGGACGAAAGGGGCACAGAAGACAAAAACACACAAACAAACAAACAAACAAAAAAAGTAAGTCCCCTCCACCCCTCTCAGTCCTCCTCAAACTGCCGCTGCCGCCGCCGCTGCTGCTGCTGCTGCTGCTGCTGCTGCCTTCCGAAGGCAACACATGCCTCTAGTCCAGCCTACACAAACGACTTGCGCTCTAAAAATCGTTTCAAGAAGTAGATCTGAATCAGGCTCATTGCAACGAGTGCAACGACTTGAAATGCAGACCACATAAGGTGTCGCTCCATCGTATCCTCCACGGTTTTCATGTGCTCCTTTTGCTCCGAACGCAGCCGCACCTGCAACGCCTCCACATCCCGCACGGTGGTTGCCATGGAATGCACTTTGAGCTCAATGGGGTCGAGCTCCGACAACTTGGCCACCGCCGTGTAGTCGATGTGGTAGCGAAAAAAGAAGGAAATCATCTTGCTGTTGTAGTACGTGCGTGTGTTGTCGAAGCAGACGGTGAAGGAACGGAGCACGTGGTTCTGCGTTGCCGATTCGTATATGCCATCCACTGCGTTCTCCCAGGCCTTAATGGTGGTCTGATTTTCGTCCAAAAGCGACACGGTCAGGCCCACCTCCTCGCCGGAAAACATATGGAACTGAAACGCCATGCTGCTCTTCATCGGCACCACATCCATCAGGCACGTCTTCTCGGTAGGACGAACTACCATCGTAACGGCGTCCACGCCACGGGATGCAGTTCCCGCAAGCAATACCACCACCACCACCACCAGCAGCAGCAGCATCACCAGCGGCAGAGTTGGGGAGCGAAAACGATGCATTTCCTGACGATGATGATGATGATCGCGTTGTTGTTTTGAGTGGACGGGAGTGGGAGGGAGGGGGAGAGGGGCGTGCAGGTCCCGGCCTTCAAACGTACCACCCGCCGTGTGTGTGTGTGTGTGTGTGCGTTGCTACAGACTGATGCTGCGGTGAGACAACTCGTTTTTTCCCGCTTCCCCCCCCCGTCCGCTATTTTGAGTGCGTCAAGACGTGCTGTTTGTTTGCTTGTTTCGCGTTGGCCGCTATAATTTATTATTTTCGTTTCTTCGTTAGTTCGCAGTTGACGTGCTGACGCCTCGTCTCTTCTCAGTTTTTGGCTTTGTTTCTTTTACCGTGTGCGTGTGCGTGCGGGAATGAAACGCAACGGAGGGGAGGAGAGTCACGGCAGGTGCGGGAATTGTCTCCAGCCGACACAAACAAACACAAATTCCAAAACACACACAAACGAACAAAAAAAAAAACAAAAAAGGAGAGGCGGCGGCGGCAGAAGGCATGCNAGGGGCGTGCAGGTCCCGGCCTTCAAACGTACCACCCGCCGTGTGTGTGTGTGTGTGTGTGCGTTGCTACAGACTGATGCTGCGGTGAGACAACTCGTTTTTTCCCGCTTCCCCCCCCCGTCGGATATCAACAGGCACGCAGTCCCGCGTGTGTGTGTGTGTGTGTGTAGACGGAGTGGCGTGCATGCGGCAAGCGCCGTGCGCAGCCCTCTACACACCACACGCACCGCCCCCCTGTGGAGCAGCGCATCGGCTCTGCAAAAACTCCTGCACGTCCGCCATCACCTCCTTCCACCTCACCTCCGTCAGCACCTCGTGCTCTAGCATCGCGTACTCAATCAGCCTCTTGTCCTCAGACAGCGCGGACGCCAGAAACCGACGCGAGCCATGAAGAGAGCACAGCCGATCATTCGCGCCGTGCACAATAAGAAGCGGAAAGGTGCTCTTCTCCATGTTTTCCCACACGTCGTCCATGGCGCGGAGCATCTCCGCCCCCCACCGCGCCGTGAGGGGCGCCGTGAAGTAAAATGGATCCTGCTGCACGAGCTCCACCACCTGCCGGTTTGTACTGATGAGCGTGTTGTCCAGCCGCCGCACGCCAAGTTTTGGCATGCAGCGCGAAAGCGTGCGAGAAAGCCACCGCATGCAGGGCGTCGCCAGATTTGGGTCCGCCTCGAGCGCTGGGCCACTGAGAACAACGGCGGTCCACGCAGCAGGGTTGCGGAACGCAACATGTGTCGCGATGAGGCCTCCCATGGAGTGACCCAACAGAAAACACGGCAGCGACGCGTATTCCGGGTAACTGGAAAATATGCGCCTTTTGAACAGCTGGAAATCATCGACAAAGTCGTAGAAGTTCTCCACGTAGAGGCGCTCGCCCTCACTTCCACCGGCGCCTTGGTTGTCCATGCAGAAAACGTGGTAACCCTCACGGGCAAATCGCAACGCGACCGCGTCGTACCGTGCTGTGTGCTCGCCAAGGCCGCTGATGATGAACAATACGGCGGAAACCTTCAGCACGTCGCGTGGCGGCGCCCACTCCGCGAAGTGCAGCCAAAGTCCCTGTTTATTTTGGAAGTAGCGGGGAAACAGTTCCGGATCCGGCGGCGTGCGCAATGGCGTGGCATATTTCACATTGTGCGACGCCCGAAAGCAGGAGAAGCAACACCCCATCGATGTCAATCAGTCTGCTTGATTCTGAACACAGACACACATCATCATCACCGCCATCAACAACAAATTTAAACCAAAAAGAAAAGAAAAGGGATGCATTACCACACAAGTGCCCCCCTGCGGGGTGATGCTCGGCGTGTGAAAAGGGGTGGTGAGGGGCGACGGGACAGTCACACAAGACAGCAGTGGGCAGTACGATTCTCAGACACACAGACGGAAAACGAGACCAAGCACAATGACCCGACGTGCCCTGCTCTGCACACGTTTCACGGAGTCCTGCTTCGAGACGCGGTGGGGGCAAGAGCCGCCTCCAACTGCTTCGTCAGCTGCAGCAGCTGGGCCCGCAGTGCTTGCCGATCCAGTGCACGCTGCTGGAGCGCAAAGAGACGCTGCTGCAATTTTGACTCGGCTTGCTGAATCGCAGATGTCAATCCGCAAGCGTGTTCCTTCTGCAACTTGTACAGGCTGCTCTTTGCTTGAAGAATACGCATCTCATCGCGCTCAGCGGGCGCGGTTGCCAGCATGGCGCGGTACGCTACAAGAAGACTTCTTCCATCGGCAACAACACTGCAGGGATCAGTGCGAGGCACATCCAGCGAGGTGTTTAACGAAACAGCAGGTGTCGGGGTCTCGGAACGCAAATGGTTTGCGGGACACGTGCACACGACACATGGAGGAGACGCAATAAGCTGGGGATCGTTGCCGGGCGGTGCAGCATTCTCCTCCTTGTGGCGACGCGATGCGCTCGCGCCCGCTTCCCTTTCGACCACTGTTGTTGTTGTTGTTGTTGCTGCTGCTGCTGAAGCATGCAGTGCCCCTCCTGAGAGTGGAATGGCGGCAGAGCGCGAGAGAAGTCGTCGCCGTAGCGTCGCCACGGGGTCGTCCACAGAGGCGCGTCCTTCAGCTCTAGCGGCGGCGGAGACCACAGCGGAGTGCGGTGCATCAGCCGAGGTCTCTGGTCCCACAGCGTCCCTCGCAGTGCGCTGCCAGTCGCCCTGCGTCTCGCATCCCGATGGTTGCCAAAACGTAAGCAAAACGCCGCTTAAAAGGCGGGACACGGCGACATGTCGCAGAAGTTCCCTGCGGCAGTCACGTGCCGCCGCTTCCGCCGCCTTGTACGCCCGCCGCGACTGCGCTCGAAGTGTCCACTGACGCATAGATGTGCGGAGTAGACGACTTCGTGACGCAGCGTGAAAGAAGGCATCCGCAGCACATGTACGGCGCCTCAACTCCAGACGCCGCAGCGTCCGCTCCTGCCAACGCCTCAGAAGGAGCGATTTCAAGCGTTGAATGACGCCCATCCTGCAGCGCATACATGCGGCGTTGCGCTCGACAAACAAGAGCCACTTGCGGAAGTACGAGCGGCATGTCACGACGGCGTTGCGGCGGCTCTGAAGTGTGCTGACGCTGCGTATCAGCCATCTGTGAAAGCTCTCGGCCATTACATGCCTTTTTCTATGCTCTTCTATTCGGTGCAGTGCGACTTCATACGTGCGCAGACGGATGCCTCGTCGGCGCGCCGTGTTGCCGAGCCAGCGTATCCAGCAGAACCGCAACGCAACATCATGGAACGCCTGGCCCACACCAACATCGCACCAAAGATTCGAAGCGTCGCCACACGACGGTGGCAGTGCAGCAGCGACATTCATCCACGCTGACGGTGAATGGAGGGACAGTGCAGCCAACAGCAGCTGACGCCTCTTCGCGTGAATGGCAGCGCGCCGCCACACCCCCCACCACCACTGCCGCAATCGCCTCTCGCTAATCTCACGCAGCTTCCGCTCTGCAATCGAGCGCAGGGCGCGGCGGCGCCACGGAGCCCAGTGCCACAAGATCACCGTCTTCATCTTGTCACAGCACATCGCCTCCAATTTCCGTCTCAACTCACGCGTTCTGTGCAACCACATCGTCCATGCCCTCATCGCACGACGAAGCGCGGAAGCCCCGCAGAGCGCTGCCGCTGCCTCAAGTTTGGCACGCCTTTGCCACCGCTCCTGGTGGTGCCACTGCCACGCCCGGAAGAAGAGGAACAACCGCCGCCGTGCATACCACTCCATTGCGAGGCAATTCTGCCAATGCTGCCGCTCCAGCGTAGACTTCAGCTGCCACCTCCAGTGGCGTACGGCGCGCGCCAGCAACGAGGAGCGATATGTCACATGGGCGACAATCATCAACGAGATGGACGTTCCATCGACCACATCACTGTCCGTAGAAAGATGCTGCAGCAGTGGAAACCATTTGTTGCGCACATCAACATCCACGAGCAGCCCTTCCGCTTCAAATGCAAATGCAGCGCTGCCGCCGTCGCCGCCGCCGCCGCCAGAGGGATCCATTGCAGGCACGAATACACCGCAATGTACTGCACCGTCACTGCGTGGAAGAGGTCCACCAGAATGCGTCCAAGGACGGGTGCCGCACGTGCAACGCTAATGCAGAAAGACGGAAAAAAACAACAACAATGAGAGCAACAACAATAACAACAATACGCACACACACAAAAAAAAAAAAGGAAAAAAAAAAACAGGGAAGATGCAGCAGACAGCAATACAGCCGAACTGCAGCACGACAAACAACGGCAACCTCAACTTCAAGAGCGACAGCAATTCAAATGGCCATTCATCTCATTTCACCCCGTCTACATCGCGAGCATGACACTGCGAGGCAGCGTCACGCATCGGCCCGCACACGCACACACACACACACACACACACACACACACACGTGCTCTTCTCCACTGGAAGAGGCGCGCTGCCCTCCTAGTCGACTTCATACATGAATACAACACCTCTCCGCCTTCCTCAGCAGTCATCCTTTGATATCCCTCGTATCTCTCCTTCTCACCCCCTCCCCCTTCATCCTCTTTTGCTTTGCCGCCACTCCACCCACCAACAGAAGCGGCAGCATCACCCCACTACTAATACCGCCACAACCTCGGTTACAAGGCATATGAAAGAGATGAAAAAAGCGAGACATCGTCCAAATTCTGGGGCACGGCTCACTGTCTCCGCTCTCTCTCTCTCTCTATCCGTCTCCACCTCAGCTCTACGGCTGCTGATATGCTGCAGCGGCCACGAAGTATCCCTAGACAACGCGAGACCGTGGCATCCAATGCTATTTCTCCCCCTTCAACCCATGAGAGAAGGCGCCCGATGAAACCTCAGACAATATCTCCCCTCCAATCATCCCCGTATCCAGCAGAGACTTCTTTTCACGGACGGTTTGCAAACTGGGGCTCAGTCTGGGGCTTTCCCTCCCCACCTCAGGGGAGATATCGGTACAGTAGTCAATAGGCGGCGCACACTCGGGCGTCACACTAATTGGAGGATGCGCAGCTGCAACGCGATGTGCGTAGATGTCCCCGTCACCATCGTTCATCGCAGAGAACGGCATGCCATTGGCAGAACCTGGCTTCTTGTTTGGGCAGTACGCGTCAGCGGAGGAAAGGCTGGCGTAGAAACTTGGCCTGAGTGGATTCTGCACGTCGCCATCTGCAGTAGTGTGCCGGCGTGTTAGCGGTGGTGGCGGTGATGCCTTCTCCGAGCACCGCCGCGGGTTTGGCGGCGAGGTTGATGAGAGATCCAGTTTTGCGCGCTCCTCTGGGTCGAGGTCCATCATGGTGCTGTACGGCACCTCCGCGCTACCCTCCACCACAATCACGCGTGGCCTCCGCGTCGAGTTTCGGGGCTCCACCATGAGTGGAAGACCATTCGCCCGCCGCCAACGATTCACATCCTCGCGACGCTTCTTCTCGGCCTCAAAGGCCTGTTGGGCGAGGCACATGTAGTAGTCCTCGTCCGTCTCAGTGAATACAGCAGGCGACTGAAACCCGGTGGGGTATCCATCCGACTGGCTTGGCTCTGTGACGACGTCCGGCGCGCCGCCGTCATGTGGCGTCCCCGCGTCCAAAAGCCTGTAGGATGATGTGAGGGTTGCCGCGTGGCGTGTGCAGCAGAATTGTGCGGACATCGGTGGTGGTGGTGGTGGCGGTGACTCCAACTTTAGGTTGGAACGTCTTGGAGACACCAGCGAAATGAAGATAGGAATGCAGAGCATGCAGCAGCAGAGCAGTGGCACACCAACGCCCAGAATGTATTGGCACCCGACGTCGCACTGCATTCGCTCAAGCATTGACACGGCCTCCATCACAATAATTTTCTCCGTCCTGGGCCCTCCATTCCTCCAGTAGAGCTCCTGCAGCGCAGATGTGTTGGAACGCTCCACAAGTGCGTTGATCAGCGCATTTGTCAACTCACTGGCCCCCTCAAAGCGCGCCACGGCATAAGTGACGGCAAGGCCATTCGGTAGAAATCGGCACTCCCTCAGACTTATGCCCGTCACACCAGGAGGGGTGATCAAAGACGCAGTCAGCAGCTCTCCGACAGCAGCAGCAGCGGGGTTCACCACCGGCGTCGTGACGCCCGTTACGGCAGTCGCACCAGCAGCCAAGTCCGCGTCGCCTCGGTCCCGAAGAAACACGTCATACACAAACGGCCACCGCGAGCCAGAGAAGACGACGTCAAACAACTGCTGCGAGGGTTCAGCGAGCGGCACCCCGGCAGCAACAGTGGCACTCAGCGATGTCAGCAGAAGCAGCAGGGCAAAACCAGCAGCACGCGTGCAGCATGCCTGCAGACATCGCCCAAATGCGAATTTCCAACCCTCCATCTTCGCTGCCGGAATCGTCATCGCTGCAGGACGCCGCCACGGCAGCAGCAGCAGCAGCAGAAGAGCAAGAGAGACGCGCAGAAGAGAACCGCACCCTAACGCACACGGTGAAGGCAGAACCGAAGAATTTTTGGGAAGAGAAAGAAAAGGAGGAACGCACACACGCGCAGAAACACCTGCGACACTCCAGAGATGCCGCACACCAGCGTGCATGTGAGCGCGAGGCCGCAGCACCAAACAAACAGAAGCAAAAAAAAAAACGGAGAGGCGTATCACAAATGACGCAAAAAGCAACGGCCACTACCCACGAAGAACGGGGGAAATGTCTCACAACGCTGCAATCGTAGAGCCCAACGAAATGCAGGCGGTGATGTAAAAAGAAAGGAATCACTTACAATTGCAGAGCGAAGCGAAAGCACAAAAGCCACACACACACACACACACGCAAGCAAACAAGAAAAAGAAAACGAGAAGTTTACAAATAAACTGCAGGGAGCGTCACCACCACCGCATGCAAGCGAGAGACGGGCAGCCCGCACAAAAGACAACGTGAAGGGGAGGGGTGGGGGGGGAGGCGCATTATTTATGGACGGAGCCCCACAAAAGCCCAGCAACAGCACCCAAACGCACATGTCGCACAAATCATGAGCCGCTGCAACGAGAAGAAACAAACAAACAAACAAACAAAGAAACAAAAACACTTCGCGCTACACAGACGTGTGACCGTCACGGAAGACATTCCTCAACGGCCTTTGAACCTCAATCGACGCCACCGAGCAGGACATCTCAGAACCCTCCACTGCATGCAAAAATGAAGGCACGCCACCGCCGTTACCCTTCCCGCTGCCGACGGAAGATGCAGCACTGTTCCACAGACTGCTGGCCACAGGCCCAACCTTTATCGCGAGAGAATGAGCCAGCAGTGTACAGTAATTCTCGCACGAAACACCGAAAGAACGACGCCCGACAAACACTCCCCAACGCTCACACAAAGTCTTCAACAGCTCGACACGCTCAGATGCAGCGAAGGGAAACAAACATCTCCTCACAACATCCGAAACAAGAGCTACAGTATCAGACAGCACACTCAACGATCGAGCGTCAGCTAGAGATGATACACAACGCTCACTTTCCAACCTGCCGACCCCCCGATCTAGGCGCAGCCGTGTTCGACGTGCCGCCGTAGTAGTCGTACCCCTTCGTCACCTCGTCGTGGCGGATGTCGCACAGCCCC